>OZ038321.1:5322336-5502938 GCA_964035795.1 Pterobdella sp. o SKG-2022
AAATAAGGCACGATGCTGCAATAGATCTCGATTATACGCGGCTGCTGACTGAAGCGATTGACACAGACACAGACAGTGGACGCATTGATAGATGGAAATGACTCTGCCGCAAGTGGCGGCGTATGTGGCCGAAGGGATGAAATAGTATGAGACACTGGCAAGGATGCGTCTAAGGATGTGGGGTAAGGTGCCTAAAAATTTGAAAAAATGCAAAACGCTTTAGAATTGTAACTTGTAAATTGTAAAATTGCACTTTTTTGCAAAACGCTTTACAATTATGAAGCGTTTTGCATACGAAGTGGCCGGTTTTGGACGCGGGTTTGAAAGTCAGTATAGTGATCCTTTTCCCCTGGCGGCTCGCGGCAGCGAGCCGAAAAATTTAGAAATTTGGGACTGAAAGATGCGATTTTAGACGCATCTTTCGTCGAGCTATTTTACGACTGGTTGTTGCCTAAATGTTCAGTTTTGGACGGGACGGCGGTGGCGTGTTTTGTGGCCTGTACCTTGCCGCCGCCGCCGCCGCCGCCGCCGCCGCCGAACTGACAAATAGCAGGCAATAGCCCTTTTAAGGTGCCGACTTAGGACGATTAAGATTGGCCTTATTTATGATGCACCACGCATCGACACCGACACACGCCGAGACAAAGGAAGAAAGAGCGGCGAGACCGACGGCAGTGTTTTTCTTTACGCTTTAAAGTAGTGGTTCGTCACACTAGTTTATTTATTGGCCCTTGTGACGCCAACACTCACTTTTATATGTGGGTCTTTTCACGCAGCTTCCCATTTCACGATCTGGTATTTGCAAATTCTTTTTTTCTCTTTTGCTGCTGCTGCTGCTGCTGCTGCTGCTGCAAAAAGAGAAGCCAGAATTTCCCACCGGACACCACGTGGAGGTTCCAGATCACGTCCAGCACTTTTTTGCACTTTTACACTTTTACCATGACTAGACGGGTGATGGTGGTGATGGTGCCTTTCTTCGCCCGCCTCGTGATGCCCCTTTGTATTCATTGGTACTTGCGTATGGAGTACACACACGTGTGGGGGTTCTAGAGTTGGCATCATTTTATTCACCACATTATTCACCCTTCAACATAGGCACCTTTCTAGACGCATCTTACGCTACTTTTTTATGGCGCGACGGTGCCTAAGCGCTGCATATGTGAGCGCGTGTATATCACGCACACTCACATATACAACCTAGAAAAGGATAGTAACTGAGTAGAAGACGTTGTGTTTTAATAAATCGCTTCAGAATTTAGAAACGCTCTTTCTTAAAGCGAGTCGCGTCGCCTTGCCTTGCCTTGCCTTGCCTTGCCTTGGCGTTCGTGGGACTTGCAATGATAAAATTATTATTTTCGATTAATTTTTTAAAATTTATTAATTAATAAATTTATTTTTTTAATTAAATATTTAATCATTTTATATTAAATTATTTAATTTTTTTTTCTCACACTTTTTCGATTAATATTTTAAATTTAATTTTAATTTTCAATTAAATTTTATAAATTTTTTCTATTTCGACTTTTCATAAGACTAAAATCATCATCATCATCATCATCATCATCATCATCATCACCGCCGCGGCCGTGCAACACGCGTGCACACACGAAGATCATTATCATAACCACCAGTTCGCGCCCCTACTAGAACAATGAGCATACACGTGGTAATGGTTTTTTTTTTAAATTAACTAAAATCAAATTTAAATGTTACAATACTTTATTGTGACATTTTAAAAACGCTCAAAATATATAAATATATATATATATATTTATTTTTCGATTATTTTTAAAATAAATTTAAAAAAAATTTTTTTTCTCATTAAATAGATGATTATTAATTAAATTTAGTCGTTTACTCAATCACAAATGTATACGAATCGAAGTAATTCATTTTAGAATAAATTTCATTTATTTTATCGAATTAAGTGAAAAATGATGAAAAAAACTTTTTTTATCAAAAATTATATTCTACATATGTTTTAAAAGTAATTTAGTGAAAAAAAATCAACTAAAAAAAAAAAGTCATTTTCGATCAAAATCTCGACTAAGTGCCGACTATTTCTGAAGCGTTTTGCATAAAGATAACGTCCACTACTCAGTTACTTACATTGCACCCAATTTTACTCTCTATTTCGATTCACACTCGATTAACGCGCCGCCGCCCCTAGCTACTTACGCTGGCTGCAGCCGACGCGCTGCATTACGCGCGACGCTGCTATATACTCTACAATTGAGACCGACATAATTGTAAGGTATTTTATCTGTTTATATACTCTGCCTCAAGCCATTTTTTTTGTTTGTACTTATTAAATGCTTTAACAATAAAGTTGAAACCAGCTTATTTAAATGAAGGTGGGGCTTATCTTATATTATGCCACCCTTCTACTATATTATTAATTCTACCTAATCTATTTCTTACTCTTTCACAGCTTGAATGGAAACAAGGCATCCATTTCTTCTCCAATCAAGGTGCTGCAAAAATAATCTATGAAAGCAAAATAATGATAAGGCACCGAGAAGCCTGCACAAAATTCAGAGTTACAGAAAAAGAACAAAAAATAAGAGTTTTTCTCAGTAGAATGTTTTGTCAATACTAGTGCGAGGCATGCAATAAACTTCAATTTTTCAATTAACATATTCAACTCAAAAATGACAAAATCCTCCCATTCATCTGAATACCTAGAAAAAGGCGTCTGTCTTTCATTCAACTGTTCTCAGCAAGAAGACAAGCAATGGAAAATTCAAGACTTCTTGTTAAAAAATATATGTTTTTTGAAGGATTTGTTGAAAATATTGAAAAATTTTAATATTTCTTAACCTCTTAACAAAAATGATTACGCAATTAACGAGATGACGGCTCGTATAAAACCCCTTGTTTTTGTGATATAATGATGTTATGTTGGATGTTTTATTAGATTTTTGAACTATTTCTTAACCTTGCATTGTTTTCAAATTTATTATATTAGCCGGATGATTGTGAACCCGCTATAATATTACCGTGTTATCATCGATAGTAATAATTGACCATCCGCATCTCTTTAAATACTCATAACACCTAAAAATTATAATTTACTTTTAAAACCAATATAACCTGAATATGATTTAGTTTTTTCATTTTGTAAACACCAATTTGAAACTCTTTGTAGGCTTTTTACTAAATTATATGAGAATAATAGTAAAGGTTTCCTGTTACTTGATGAAAATAGTTCCATTTTATAATATATTTGAATTAATGTTTATCTATTTAGGACACTTGCACGCTATAGTCAGATAAAAAAAAACTTGCGACGTGTTGAGAAATTTTAATCTAAAAAAATTTATTTCTAGTATTTTCCACCTTTTTTTTGATAGAATATCTTGAAACATTCGTTATTATAAATATTTATATAGAAAATGTTATTGTAATTAATAAGAGCCTTGGAATGAAAGTTTTGTATCAAAAAAGCGTTAAACGAAATGTATAGCTAAAACATAAAACTTCTGCTCTAAAAGATGCTGAAGAAGTTTGTGGAGTGAGTAGAGGTAAGCTTCAGCACGGTAAAACTTGGTGGTGAAATCAGAATGTGCAGAAAGCCATCACAAAAAAGATGAGAAGTTTCTGGAAGTGGAAACAACTCTCTTCGGTGGAAAATTAATCCCGTTACGTCCTTGATGAAAAGGAAGCCAAGAAAGCTGTTGCTGGGCAATGAATGAAGAGGCGGGGCAAGAGATGGAGAAGATACAAAATGAAAAAAATTTCGTATTGTAAGATAAATGGAAATTTTGAATGCAGGGTTTTTATGAATGTTTTAGATGCTTGTATGAGTGAGTTGGAAAGGGTAAATAGTTATTGTTATCTAGATGATAAAATGAATGGTGAAGGAGGAAGTGAGCTAGCTGTTACACGCAGGATAGGGCTGGGATGAAAAGCATTCAACCTTATGTCTTCTTGTTATGTGGTAAAAAAAACACATGGATTATCAAAGAACAAATTTATAAGACATTTGCAAGGCTTGTCATGACATATGGTTTGTAGACTTGGGTGGTAAGACACGTTAAAGAGAGTATTTTGAGAAAAGCAGAAAAACGAATGCTTTGAATGATGTGTGGTGTGTATTTAGCTGATGGGGTGAGTACAAAAGAGTTGATGGTTAGATATGTGTTGAAAATTACGATGGTTGAAGTAAAGAGGCAAGGGAGTTTGAGATGGCTGGATCGTGTTGTGAAGAAAGGAGATGATGATTGTGTTAAGCAGGCGTAGAGATTCTAGGTTGAAGGTAGTAGAAGAAGGGCAAGACCGAGGTTGGCTTGGAAAAGTATGATGAAAAACTTTTGTCGTGGTTTTGGGTTAAGTTTTGAAGATGTCTACGACAGCGAGAAATGGAGAGAGAGGGTTAGGACATGGAAAGAAGTCAGAGACCCTTTGAAAAAAAGAAAGATGCTGACTATAATAAAATGACGATGATCCTCATGTGCTTTCTTTAGTAGTCAAAGCAATGCCATCATAAAAGTCCAAATCTTTTGTTGCTTTTTTCGAATGTCAGTTACTTTTTTGCTTATGCAGTCTGAAACCAAATTCATCTTTCTACTTCTGAAACTTTCTTACATTACGAAGTCTAGTATGATTGCGAAATATGCTAACGTGATGAAGCTGTACTTATCACAAAACTTTTTTTCTCGAATTGATGTTTTTTTGAAAAATTGTACAAAAAATACATAAGATTTCTCTAAAAAGTTATATTTTAGATACACTTACCCCAAAAACACTAGTTTTGAATATGTTAAACATTATCGTAAATTATTAATTATTAAAATAAGTAAATTAGTATTCTACAAAGAGATTTAACTTATCAAAAATTAGCTTTTAAAAAAAATTTATTTAAAAAACTTCGTATTTTGATGTTAAAACCAAACTAAGCCAGAGTTACTCTTTTATTAAAAGTTCCCACATCTTAATTTATTCTTATTTAAATTTACGCACTTATATGATGAGATAAAGAATTTTTTAGAAAATAAAATATAATCTTCAATTTGAAATATCTCTCAATAAATTTAGTTTCAAGGCATTCTAGAAAGGATCCAAAAACAATTATAACAAAACCATGGAAAATTTACTTTTTTGATAAAAATCCAACTTATCAATAATCGATGTATTTTCACATAAAATTTCTTCAAAAAAAGCTATAACAAATCTTTTTAAAATTCTAAAAAAGCATAACATAAAGTTATTCAAGTGAAGACTCAAACAGGAACAAAATAAAAGCCTATAGAAAACGTCTCAAAGCATGTAATGCAACTTTCAAACACACGCTCCTTTAAGCAACAACAGGGAAACAGTTCTCTTAGCGATCAGAGAGTTGCATTTGTCTGACAATGTTGCTATTTTCAAAGTGAAAATTAATTTTTCATTAATGTAAAAAAACTATGATTTGCGAATATATTATATTCAAAAGCTTGTTTTGAGTATCCATGATATTAACCATGAATGGAAAAGAGATTGACAAATCAACTTATGTCAGCTTACGAAATTCTTGACGCTATTTTAAGAGTCTAAGTAGTTTTTTGAAAATATAAGCTATTTGATAACTATAAATATTTTCTAATTTGGTATGATAAAAGTTATTAATCTCACGGATGCAATTGAAATTTCTATCCAAATTGTATCCAGGCGCACAGGCTATGCAAGTGTTTGGCACGGAACACTGGGCGCAATTGTCAACGTTGCATTGTGCTGTTACAAAATATTTATACTTTTTACCAATTTTTTTCAAAAGTATTTTAATTATCTTGAATGTATCAAAAAAAAATTAATGAGCTCATTTCAATAGTTGTACATAAGAAACTTATAAGCATAATTTCAAAATATTCTGTTGAAGCTAAAATAAATAAAGCTTCTAAGTGCTAGATTTCCATCTTTAATTAATTAATTTTTCAGAAAAAATAAATTTCAAAGTACTGACCATAACAATTGTTGTTTGACAGCAGATAACCATTATCACATTGGGCACAGACATTGTTTGTATGACAGCGTTGACAACCCTCTAGGCTACATATTGTGATTTCTAAATTTTGCAAAAATTTTAATTCAAATTGGTTTTCACTCTCCAAAAGCTATACCAGAATATCTGGCACTAATTTTTTGCAGTAGTTTTGCAAGTTGTTTTTTCTTATACAAAACCAAAAAACAAGCTTGTAAATAAACAATTTAAAGCTTTTGAGGTAGAAACTGAAGTAAGAAAACAATGTTTGAAATCATTAAACTCTTCTTTGCGTTATTGATATCATTCTTGGCTACGCTTTTACGATAAGTAAAAAATTAATTTTATGAAATTTGTTCAAGTATTTCAAGTGAAGTCAATTGTATATTGTATTATCATCAGAACTTCACCTTGAGTCATCTTTATAGTCACCAAAGGGTTGTATGGTATGGGGTACCCTGCAGGACCAGTGATGCCAGACACCCCAGGGCTTCCTGTGTAACCAACAGGTCCTTTTGAACCTACAACTCCAGTGTGTCCAAGTTGATCTTTTCCTGGTGAACCTTTCACTCCAGCTGTCCCAACTGGCCCGTACGCCCCGACGTAACCTGCAAAATTACTATTATTTAGGAAAAATACTGTATGAAATAAATTATTTTAAATGAAGGCAAACAGAATATTTTTGAATGTACCTTTAAAATTATTTTTCTTTTTCTCATACGAACTCACAACTTGTTCATAAAAGACGAACATTTCATTCATTTTTTTCCACACCCCTTCTAACTTGAAACTCAAGTTTTCAAATTTCTGCAATTGAAAATTAGGCATGCTTGTATTCAAAGGTATTGCTTTAATAAAATATTGAAATCAAATAACACTCAGTTATAACTTTATTGGCTTTTTTGGCCTTTTCAAGTTGAAAGCTGAAGACATCATAAGACATTGAATGGCAGTGAGACACAGTTTTTTTGAATAAATTCTGAGAGTTTTCTTTGAATATATATTTTTTAGTCACATCAAGTTTTTCAAAATCTGTAAGAAAACCTTCACCAGATCTCTTACGGCGATTCAATGTTTTTGAATCTGTTTAATAAAAAGAATAAATAAATAAGTCAATCAACCAATCTATCAAACAAACTCATGAGTCTCTCAGGTTATCAAACCCTGGTTTATGGCTGCATCAGCCTGTCTCTCCTAACTCTTTTTCATATAGCTCTTTTTCGCATACCACCCCTCATTTATGGAATTCTCTATTTACTTAATCTGCGTCTTTCATCTTTCAAACATTTTCGCAAACGTTTAAAACGCATCTGTAGCCGCATCTTTCTGCCCTATTTCTTTTGACTACACAAGCGCCTCTGCAGCAAACCTGGTTTGCAAACTGTGCGACTTATAAATGAATTAATAATATAAATAAAAATAATAATAATAATAATAATAATACTAAAAATAATAAGAGTAATAATGAATAAAAGAATAAATAAATCAACCAATAAATAAATGGATAAATAATTAAATAATAAAACAAATATGGCAATAAAAATTTATATAGCGTCAAAAGCAACAACTTAAGCGCTTGTAAGAAATGAATGAGAATTTAAAAAATAAAAAGAATTTTTAAAGGTTGTTTCACTGAAAATATGAAGTGCAAGAGGTCCATGTTCTCCTGGAGAGCCTTGTTCACCAGGATAACCAGTCCGACCAATGGGACCAGGTAAGCCAGTGGCACCAGCATATGATTGCCCAGTGTCCCCTCTTTGACCTTGGACGCCGGTTTTCCCTTTGACACCTTGGTGTTGGTTTAATCAATATTTTTTTGATATATATCTTATGAAGATATATAAATTGGAAGTAAATTTAGGTCTAAATATGATTCCTGAATCAAAATACTCAATACCAAAAACATACTTAATGAATATAAATAAATAAATAAAAATAAATATATAAATGAATAAATAAACAAATATATATATATATATATATATATATATATATAATAACCATTTACGCTCACAAGCAACAATTTTTAATTACCAAGATCTCCTTTGCTTCCTACTACGTGTTCTTCATTGTAAGAATCTTTAATAAAATTTTTTCAGTAGATTATATCATAAATTTCTTATTAAAATATATCCGATGATTTTCTCCTTACTTTTGATAAAAGCTTCAATTTCTTTGTGTCTGTCCACTATATCCCTCAACTGACCCCCAAAAATTTTTTAGTTAAATTTTTCCAAAATAAATTTTATCATAACTTGAACTAATTTTTTAAAAGCTATGAACTGACCAATTGCAACAGTTGATCCATGTGAGATGGAATGTTATTGATAGTTTCCAAATACGCTTGTGTCAAACATTTGGGGCATTCTTCCGCACGTGCCAATATCATTACTAAGGAACATATTATCAAATTATTTTTCATCTTATTCAGTGTCTTATTTTAAAACTTAATCATCAGAAAAATCGTTTATTGTTGAAAAAGGGTTGTTGTGAGTTTTGTGTGTTTTTTTAATGGCACTTTAGACCTGAACAATAGTGCATTGTTTAGCTTCAAACCAATTTGAAAATTCTTATTTTTTAAAAATTTCCAAATTTTTGGGTTGCTTAGCTCTTGTGTTAGAGCATCAGACTATTCACCTAAAGTTATCTGGGTTCAATGCAGTGTTGGGTCGGCAATTAGCACCTGTTCCACATGTGTTTTAGTAACATTGAATTCGAAGAAAGCGCTTTAAAATACAAAAAAAAGTGTTGAATAAACACCACATTACATTTCATTCAGATGTTTAATAATATTAAGCATATTAAAAAAAAGAATAATTATAAAAATAATTTTTTTTGTTTTTCATTATTTTCTATTGAATACGAAATGCACACACTACAATTAATTGTATATACCATATTTCCATTATTAATCTTTCATCGACCTTTCCTGAAGCGGTGCACCATGTTTTCCATTATCTAGTTTGATTATTCATATTTTTTGTGTTTTTTCTTTAAATCATATTGATCAAATTATTTATAAATTTTATTTAACCAAATGATCCCAAATTGACATACGTGGATGCTTATACTGATTTTTATCATTATTATCCATAGTTTATTGCCAAAATCATATCACACCAGAGTTTTCAAATGCTCTGTTATACTTGTTTCTGGCGCAAAAGATGTTTATTGTAAAAGCTTCCTTTTTTTCGTTTTTTTCATTTCACATATAATTGAGATTTTTTCAAATATTTTTTATGTTTTTTGCAAAAATATCTATTCCTTGTAGATGTTTTTCGTGAGCTTTGTTTTATGGAAAGCCTTAAAATTTTTGAAGTGATTTTGCTGTTTGTTATGATGGATGCACTAATTACAGGAGGCTTACAAAATATAAGAGTTGAATACTGCTGTTCCAAAGTAAATATACGTTGAAGATTTCATTAGTATTGAACAAATTTTTTAAATGAAATATGGACGTTTAATTGGTTTACAAATAAAAAAAAGTTCAGCATGTGAGTTGAATAAATTCTAATATCAGTGATTAGTGGATGTTGATAGTGGAAAGATGTTTATTGGAAAACAGTGAAAACAAAATTTTTTTTAACTTTCATAATATTTGACAATCTTTAAAAAGTTTCATAACATATTTACTACTATTTTGATAAAAAAATGACAAATTTTGAAGTAACAACAAACAGGAGTAGCCTTTGTAGGTTGCATTTTCGAAAACAGAGGAAGAATTCCCGATTCTGCTGTGCAACCACAAAAGGCCTTAAGCCCCGTGGAAGATGCAGTCTATAAAAATAATGTTCCCCTTCTTACGAGTCTTTTACAAGTATTTTATATATGAACATTGCGCTAATAATAACTTATTTTAGAGAAAATTGAGTAGCATTATATATAGATAAAAAATAGATAGTTAGATAAATAGACAGATAGATAGATAGATAGATAGATAAATAGATAGATAGATAAATAGATAG
The DNA here is from genome assembly GCA_964035795.1 of Pterobdella sp. o SKG-2022. NCBI lineage: Eukaryota > Metazoa > Annelida > Clitellata > Hirudinida > Piscicolidae > Pterobdella > Pterobdella occidentalis. The sequence goes on from OZ038321.1 coordinate 5,332,261, forward strand.
ATAGATAGATAGATAGATAGATAGATAGATAGATAGATAGATAGATAGATAGATAGATAGATAGATAGATAGATAGATAGATAGATAGATAGATAGATAGATAGATAGATAGATAGATAGATAGATAGATAGATAGATAGATAGATAGATAGATAGATAGATAGATAGATAGATAGATAGATAGATAGATAGATAGATAGATAGATAGATAGATAGATAGATAGATAGATAGATAGATAGATAGATAGATAGATAGATAGATAGATAGATAGATAGATAGATAGATAGATAGATAGATAGATAGATAGATAGATAGAGATAGATAGATAGATAGATAGATAGATAGATAGATAGATAGATAGATAGATAGATAGATAGATAGATAGATAGATAGATAGATAGATAGATAGATAGATAGATAGATAGATAGATAGATAGATAGATAGATAGATAGATAGATAGATAGATAGATAGATAGATAGATAGATAGATAGATAGATAGATAGATAGATAGATAGATAGATAGATAGATAGATAGATAGATAGATAGATAGATAGATAGATAGATAGATAGATAGATAGATAGATAGATAGATAGATAGATAGATAGATAGATAGATAGATAGATAGATAGATAGATAGATAGATAGATAGATAGATAGATAGATAGATAGATAGATAGATAGATAGATAGATAGATAGATAGATAGATAGATAGATAGATAGATAGATAGATAGATAGATAGATAGATAGATAGATAGATAGATAGATAGATAGATAGATAGATAGATAGATAGATAGATAGATAGATAGATAGATAGATAGATAGATAGATAGATAGATAGATAGATAGATAGATAGATAGATAGATAGATAGATAGATAGATAGATAGATAGATAGATAGATAGATAGATAGATAGATAGATAGATAGATAGATAGATAGATAGATAGATAGATAGATAGATAGATAGATAGATAGATAGATAGATAGATAGATAGATAGATAGATAGATAGATAGATAGATAGATAGATAGATAGATAGATAGATAGATAGATAGATAGATAGATAGATAGATAGATAGATAGATAGATAGATAGATAGATAGATAGATAGATAGATAGATAGATAGATAGATAGATAGATAGATAGATAGATAGATAGATAGATAGATAGATAGATAGATAGATAGATAGATAGATAGATAGATAGATAGATAGATAGATAGATAGATAGATAGATAGATAGATAGATAGATAGATAGATAGATAGATAGATAGATAGATAGATAGATAGATAGATAGATAGATAGATAGATAGATAGATAGATAGATAGATAGATAGATAGATAGATAGATAGATAGATAGATAGATAGATAGATAGATAGATAGATAGATAGATAGATAGATAAATAGATAGATAGATGGATAAAGAGATAAATGGATAAAAACTCAGACAGGGGAGAGTATATCCGTAGAGGATAGAATCGGCCATATGACCTGTTATGAGTTTGCATGTTTCAATGGAAGCCCTGCAATTTTATCTCTTCTCATCCAAAATTCTTCTTCCTGTCATTTCGTTAAACAATATTTCGCTTTCGAAGGTTAAAACTACAAATAAATAATTGGAACTTTTAAGAGTTATCAATTTAAAGATATGGCTGATCGAGCTCAACTCATTTCTCGAAACAAGGAAACTTTTTTTGGAAATAAAGCTGCTATGGCACAAATAAACAGGTTCGTTCTTTTTTTTATTCACACACACACACACACACACACACACACACACACACACACACACACACACACACACACACACACACACACACACACACACACACACACACACACACACACACACACACACACACACACACACACACACACACACACACACACACACACACACACACACACACACACACACACACACACACACACACACACACACACACACACACACACACACACACACACACACACACACACACACACACACACACACACACACACACACACACACACACACACACACTTGGAACTTGGAACTTGGAAGTGCGTTATCCACTTGACAGTAGGTGCACTGAAGATTGATTTCTGGAACATTTCTTCACGTGGTTATGAAGTCCTTGTTTTTTGAAAACGTTATTGCAATTCGGGCAATGTTGTAATGATGGTGCTTTGTGGACTTGGCGAATGTGGTTTGTCAGACCTGCCTTGTTGACCGCTATTTTGTTGCAACCTGGATGCTGGCATTGGAATGGAGAGCTTTTGGAGTGAACATCAAAAATATTTTTTTTCAAATCTTTTTTTGATTGCTCGTTTCTTTCAGCTTCTTCATTTATTTTTTGCGATAGCGATTTGATATTTTTGCGCCAATCGTTTCTGTTGCGAGCTTCTGTTTTCCAGGTGTCAATAATGTTTAGCTTTTTTAGGTCTGTATATATTAGGTCATGCCAACACGCCTTTTACACACACACACACACACACACACACACACACACACACACACACACACACACACACACACACACACACACACACACACACACACACACACACACACACACACACACACACACACACACACACACACACACACACACACACACACACACACACACACACACACACACACACACACACACACACACACACACACACACACACACACACACACACACACACACACACACACACACACACACACACACACACACACACACACACACACACACACACACACACACACACACACACACACACACACACACACACACACACACACACACACACACACACACACACACACACACACACACACACACACACACACACACACACACACACACACACACACACTTGGAACTTGGAAGTGCGTTATCCACTTGACAGTAGGTGCACTGAAGATTGATTTCTGGAACATTTCTTCACGTGGTTATGAAGTCCTTGTTTTTTGAAAACGTTATTGCAATTCGGGCAATGTTGTAATGATGGTGCTTTGTGGACTTGGCGAATGTGGTTTGTCAGACCTGCCTTGTTGACCGCTATTTTGTTGCAACCTGGATGCTGGCATTGGAATGGAGAGCTTTTGGAGTGAACATCAAAAATATTTTTTTTCAAATCTTTTTTTGATTGCTCGTTTCTTTCAGCTTCTTCATTTATTTTTTGCGATAGCGATTTGATATTTTTGCGCCAATCGTTTCTGTTGCGAGCTTCTGTTTTCCAGGTGTCAATAATGTTTAGCTTTTTTAGGTCTGTATATATTAGGTCATGCCATCTCTTCTTTTGACCACCTTGAGACCGTGAACCTTCAGCAATTTTGCTCACCATTAATTTCTTCTGGAGCCTTGAATTTTCCATTCTTTCCAAGTGCCCAAGCCACTGGAGTCTTCTTCGTTGAATCATCACGTCAACTCGCTCTATTTTTGAATTACATCGTAGTTGGGTGTTTCTCAGTTTGTCCCAAAGAGAAGTCCCCGTGATGATTCTCAGACACCTGTTTGTGAATACTTGGAGACGCTGTATGTGGCATTGAAGAACATTCCAAGTTTCGCTGCCGTATAATAGAGTTGGTATTATAATGGCTTTGAAAAGTTTCAGTTTGGTGGAAACTTTTATTTTTCGTTGATACCATACCAACCGACTAAGGCTGCGAAAGACTTGGGATGCTTTATTTATACGTGATTCAACTTCTGCATCGACTGTGTTGTCACTGTTTAAGATACTGCCCAGGTATTTAAACTGTGTCACTTGTTCGATGTTTATATCGTTACGTATTGCCAGCGTTGTGTTGAGGCTTGGAATTGAGTTTTTTGGTAGAATGGTCATGTATTTTGTTTTGCTGAAGTTTATTCTCAGTCCAAATTTGATGCAAACGTCATCTATTGAAGTGACAAGGCATTCCAGGTCTTTGATGTTGTCGCTCGTGATCATTATATCATCGGCATAAGCTATTGATTGTACTGTTATAGCCTCTTCTAGCTTATAGCGACTGTTATGCATCAACGGGGCATTGTGGCTATATTCAATGCGAATGCCTTTGTCTGGGTGGTTCTTGAGTGCCACTCTTATCACAGCGTCGAGGTATGTATTAAAAAGCATAGGAGCCAGCACATCTCCTTGTTTCACCCCAACGCTGATGGGAAACTCATCGGACAACTGTCCATCAGCCCGGATCGCTCCTGTTGTACAGCTATGGAGAGCTTTAAGGATGCGAATTATTTTTTCTGGCAAGCTGAAGGATTTCGACAGAATTTCCCAGAGAGCGTCTCGGTTGACTGTGTCGTAGGCCTTTTGGAGATCAATGAAGCAGAGATGAATGGGCTTTTGAAATTCCTTTGCCCTCTGCATCAGGATCTTCGCTGCATATATTTGGTCGCAGCAACCTCTATTCGGCCTAAAACCACATTGGTTTTCACCCAGTTGTTTTTCTATGACGTTTTGCATTTTGTTTAGAATGGCTCTGCCAAACACTTTGCTAGCCACACACAGTAGGGCGATTCCTCGGTAATTTTCACAAAGTGATCTTGCTCCATGTTTGTGAATTGGAACTATTATTTGATTTTTCCAATCACTTGGGATTGTTTCCATTTCCCATATCTGGTCTGAGATCACTTTTAGCCAATATACCGTTTCATTGGCGCCAATTTTGAGCATATTTGAGCTGATTCCATCTAAACCCGGAGCTGTTTCTAATTTACATTGCTTCAAAGCATTTGTTAGCTCCATTATGGAAGGGGGCTTAGATAGATCTGCTACCTCTTCATCATCAAGTGTGATTATAGAAGGTAGAAGCTCGCTGTATGCCGTAGTGTCTACTGTGGAATCGGAACTGGCTGCTGATGCAAAGTGTTCTTTCCATCTTATGATTTTATCTTCTGATGAAAAGAGTGTTTGTCTGCCATCTAAAGATTTCAAATTTGTCGAAGGTTTTATTTTTGTGTGTTTTTCTTTTTTCAGTAGTTTGAGAATTGAACCTCCCCGGCCCTGTTTGTTGGTGAGTTCGGTTGTTTTCTCAGCTTCTTCAGTCTTTTCTTCCCACCACGTATCGATAGCTTTTCTACAAGCTTTCCTGGATGCAGTTTTTATTTCTTTGTAGCTGCTAATCAGATTTTGTGGGATTGCACGACCGTTTTGTTTGAGGGCTTTTATTTTGAAGTGGAGTTCAGATTTTTCTGTTGAAAGTTTTTTAACCTCTTCATTTACCCATGGTCTTTTAGGCATTTTATTTTTTTTTGGTAATTGTTTTGAGGCGTTCAAAAAACTTTCTTTGAAGCATTTCCACATCTCTTCTACTGAATTATTTTGGTCTATTTTGTTCAAATTATATGTTAATTCTTCTTTAAATTTGTTTATGTATATTTTTTCTAATTTTTTTGGGTTCGTTATTTTATCGTGGAGTATATTTGTGTTATTATTTGGGTTTTTATTATATTTTATTTTATGATTCTTCAGTATCAATTTGGATATAACCATATTATGATCTGAAATATGAATTGTTTTTCGAGTGACCTTGGTATCACATATGTTTGCTCGTAACTGATGACTGATGAGCACATAATCAAGGACATGTCCTTTTTTTTGATTCGGGTGATACCAAGTCCATTGGTGTATTCTTTTGTGTGGGAAGATGGTGTTTGTTATTATCAGACCGTTGGTGTTGCAGAAATCAACTAACCTTGAGCCATTCACATTTCTTTTATCTGGGTTATGACGGCCATGGAGTCGTGATGGGTTTTCAAGTGGTCCAACACGTGCGTTGAAGTCTCCCAACACTATCACATGTTCTTTTTTGTTGATTCTGACAAGTTGGTCTTGCAGGGTTTCGTAAAAGTTTTCAGATTCTTCTTCATCGTCTACCTCCGTTGGGGCATAGACGGCTATGAAGTTTATGTGTTTGTCTTCAACTTTTATTCTTGCTTTAATCACTCTTTCTGAAATCATGCTGTGAGTGCCTTCTTTCTTCCAAGCCTTTCTGAGATCACCTCTGAGAGCAATAGCTACTCCTCGTTGGTTACCATTTTTTGGTTCTGAGAGCCCAGAATAAAGCACTGTTGTGCCTTCGATTTCCAGAGTGCCACTGCCTGCCCATTGCACTTCCGACATTGCTAAGAGAGATAAGTTTTTTTCTCTCATTGTTGCAATAACGTTTATCAGTTTTATGCTGAACTTCGTTGGGTTGCCCATGCTTTTGACGTTCCAGCATCCTATTTTTGTGGTTTCAATCTTCATTTTTACTAAGGATTTGGTGTGGTTTTGCACTGGTACGTTATCAGCAATACGCAGTGATTTTTTTGTGTTTAATGCTTTTTGAATATATTTGGATGTTTGTTTCATATTTTTTCAAGTTGATGTATAAGTTAGGTAATTAAGTTTGAGCCAGCTTTGTATGTTCTTTTTTTAATCCGCTCTGTTTCACCTGTGAACTTCGTTTTGCGTTTCAAAAATAACTTTTTGTTTCAAAATTTTGAAGCGGTATCCACTCAATTTCCAAAAAACTTATATTTTCAACAACTTGTACAAACGTTTTTTAACGAAAAATTCGCAATGTATCCAATATAAAACTCAAAAAACATTGGAGCTTTGAACACGTTTCGCGGGTTACACACACACACACACACACACACACACACACACACACACACACACACACACACACACACACACTACTTTTAGTAGGTACACCCTAAATCATCTTAGTAAATACCTTTGTGTGGTTGTACATCCCCTGCTTCTTGAAATTAATTTTGGGTGGGTTGCTTCGAACATTCCAACAGTTGAGCATTGTCCTTTGATTCTTTTTATATTAGGATCTTAAGTCTGCTTTATCTTTTTCATTCTGGCTAGTGATCAACTAGGCGCAGGTTGTTTCTTCAGCTTCTTTTGTGTTATCTGTCATTTCACTTTTATTTATTTTGTTTTTTATTGTTTTTTCTAATATTAAAGAATCATTAGTCAAGTTTTTGTTTGCTTCAAGAAATTTGTGATCAATTTATTTCTTCGATTCACTTTTACTTTTTAATTCTTCGAGCCAAACATAAATACTCAAATATTTCCATTTTAACATATCACTTTTACTTGGTAAGTAGTTCAACGTACTGCAGAGCACAAAAGCACAAAAGCACAAAAGCACAAGGTTGCGCAAATGGAATTAAAAAAAAACTTAGTTATTTACAAAATTTTTTTTACAATAATGTCTGTAATGTGTTTATACGATTTTATAATGATTTTTAACTAAAACTTTCAATGCTAACTTAGGTAAAATATGAAATTAACGGAGCCATTTGAAACGTGCTCGAAACTACACACTCACACACACACACACACAGATACATAGCATGTTTATACACATGTATTGTATATAACAAGCCGACATGTTTATCAGTATTGATGGATGTACTAGGAAAATATGATCTTTTGGAAGTAAAGTTCAATGTGGGTCCTCGAAAGCTTAATTCACTCCAACTGGCCGATTCTTTAGGTTCCAATATAATTATTTTAAAACCAAATACTGTGATTCCATCAAATTATTGTATCATTTAGAATTCCTACTTGAATTTATTCAAGTATATTGACCAAATCATTGATACATTTGATATTTACAGATCAAAAAGAGTGTGTCGAAATTTTGAAAGCAAAGATTGGCAGTTTAGGGGAAGCCACTTGAGAAAAAAACAATTAATTAGTTAGATTACAAGCAAACATGACAGTATTTAATTATAAACTTATGAAATATGCCCCAATCTACAAACCCATTCAATATTACAAAACATAAAATTACAAATTATATTGGTTTGCAGTGTTTTCAAGAAGATTTTAAGAGAGAAACACTTTTTTCATTCTGGAAGTTTAAACGTATTTGATAGTTTAATGATCTTTCTTTTTCAAAAGTTGAGGATTATAAAGATGCGTTTTTTACAGAAAAAAAATTTTCGAAAAATTTATTTTTAAATTCTTCTAAAATTTCAGTTTTTTCCTGTGATAAACCTTTAAAATCCTCAACTTTTGACGCATAAAAAGAAGAACTTCAAAAACACAAGATGCTTACACTGTCTTTAAAAGAACAATTCATAATATTTTCACCTACCCTACAACTTAGCATTTAAATTTCATTTTTCAGAATTTCATCTAATAATTTCAAAAGAAACAAACATAGTGATTTCTCACAGTCTGCAACTCAGAAAGCAGGCCCAAGTTGACAAGGAAATAACTATATTTTCCAAACAACGTTTATATTTAAAATTCCGAACAATGTGATTCATTTATTTCATTATTAGTTGAATTTAAATCGAATTCTTTGAAACAGCTTAACATTTTTTAATGAAAGAGAGTTTTTCATCTCTCTTTTATGCATGCTTCTTTGGTTTAAGTACCTTCTTTTTTTAGCTACCAGCCATCGTTGCCATGTTTTGTCGTGTACGACCTTTCATTTCTGTTTTTGCAATCATTTCTACCTTATTAGAAAATTTGACCATCTATGTAAATACTTCAGGTAACTTCATTTTATGTTTTAAATAAGTCAAGTCGCTGAGAAATTATTGCAAAATTGTATTCGTAAAAAAAATAAATCAAAAAGCCTTTCACAGAAACTGATGAAAAAAAGTATGTAACTACGTGATGGTGTACAACGAAAAACCCTCTTTTCTGATTTTGCCAACCCTTATCTGCGCAAACCAACTACGCTTCTGAACATCATCCTCAGACGCAATAGCTGATACTACTTATGCTTTTAACATATATATCAATTATCTTGAGGTTCGTTACTTTTCTTAACTCTGATACTCATTTTTCGATTATTTGAAAATTCAAGTGTTTATTCATTGAAGTTTTTCATTTCTTTACCATTTAATTTCCATGCCTATCAGGCTTTCATGAAGTTTCATGTATTCTTAAACGCTTATTGTACTTCCACGGCGGAATTCAATTTGAGTGTTTAGAAAAAAAAAAGAAATTTCATATGCAGAAAAATTCGAAAAATAATTGATGTTTCGAAAAGTAGGGAATGTTTCGATTCAATTTTTTGTTTTTTTTTTCATAATTGGCGAAAGTTGAAGAAAAAATGCAAAAAAAGTTGAAATTACAAATGCATCGAACTATCTTCTGAATTGACGAGTTACCACTATTGCTTAAAAATGATGAAATTATTAAGATCAATTAGCAATGTCACAACTGTGCCAAATACTGCTTTGGAAAACAAGAGACTTGATGTTACTTCAAGAACTTTGTGTAACAATTCGCTTAAGCACGACAAATTCATTCTTTCTACAATAATTTTTTTTAGTTTTTTGAAATGTGACGAAGATGACTATTATATTAAATTACTTCTCAAAAAAATTAGTTAATTTTTTTTTGCTCAAAAAGACCGCCAACTATAATATAACGATGAAAAAATTTGTGTACTAGGTATGCACCGGGTGTTTTCAATGAAGTTTTTTCAAGTTAGTTTCAAATTGATTTTTTTTTAAAGTTTTTTGAGAAACGTTTTAAATTTGATAATTTATGTTGAGTCCAACTGTAGAAATGTCTTAAAGGATTGTTGATTTAAACCCAGAACAAGGGTATAAAAAAAATGAGATCATCAAACACAATTAACATTGCAAAAATAAGAACAAATATTTTTTTGGAAAAAAATTAAAGTGGCTGCACTAAATCTTTGAAACGATCTTCCTTCCAAGTCAATAAGCTCCACAACAACTGCTTCCAAGTGCTTATAAAGATCCACCTTGTGAATACATAGGATAATTTAAAAATATGAATTTGTTTTGATTTATTTAAAGAGTAATTTGTTAGTCCATGGTAAAACGATGTGGCATTTGACAAAAAAGGTCATGGAATAAAATGGAAAAAAATTGATTGAAGCAGTTTGAACATTGGAAACTTCATATAAATCATACCAATCTAATAATATTTCACTTTTCTCGTTCGTTTATTTATTTATTGCTGTTAAATTTTGTCCTAGATGGTTTAAAAACACTCATCAAAGAACACTTATAAAACAACACGCAGAGTCATTCCATCCTTTTGCGCGTATCGTTTAATGTTGGCTGGCAAATATTTTGTGCTGTGTTTCTATGAATTAGCTTGATTAAATTGTGCAAAAAAACGTTTTAAACTTGAAAAAGATAATTGAAATTTTAAAAATGATATAAAATTAAAAAATATAAATGAATGTTAAGTTTTAATTTGAGAGTTTGCTATTCAAAAATATTCAGTTGGAAAATTGAAGTGCTAAGTAAATAAGTTGGTTGGCACAGCTACACAACTTATATCGAAAAATCATCTTTGATGTTATTTTACAATTTTGTGTTTAATTTCTTAATTATAAGTTTTTAAATGATTTTTAGAAGCTATGTTTTTATTTAATTATTTAATATTTTGTTTTACTAGTTGAAAAATTTGTTTTACTAGTTGAGTTTTGTTTGAATTTTTATAAGTTTTCGAAATGGATGAAACAAATTTTATGGAATCTTCATTGGTCATTTGGGTAATATTGGAATTTTTAAGTTTATTGCATTGAATCACAAGATTACACATTAAATTTCTATAAACTAAACATTTTGTTGTTTTCCAAAACATACTCTTCAAATCATTTTTTATTATTCAAAAATAAAATATTTAGTTGTCTTGTTCAGGGTTCAAACAACATTTTCAATAAATATGGAAATTTTTAAATATATGATCCTTGCAAAAGTTGGTCAGTGAAATTCAAAATAACTGAGTACAATTGTGTGATTCCTTTAATTTGAATTAATCAGAAATTACTTTAAATGATATCTTAATCAGAAATTACTTTAAATGATATCTTAATCAGAAATTACTTTAAATGATATCTTAATCAGAAATTACTTTAAATGATATCTTAATCAGAAATTATTTTAAATGATATCTTAATCAGAAATTATTTTAAATGATATCTTAATCAGAAATTATTTTAAATGATATCTTAATTAGAATTTTTAAAAAATGATATTTTAAAGAAGATACAATTCAATAGTCTATTACTGAATCTCAGGCATCAACATTTGAAAAAGATATAACTTTCAATAATTTTGTCAGTGGATGCTATCTCAATGACATCTATTATGCAATGTTGGTATTGTTTCTATATTTTTATATGATTTGATATGGTATAAGAGGTTATGATATTCTATAAGCAACACAGTAAAAAAAAACACAGAGATACAGAGAATTTGAAAGACACATCAAAAAATGGTGATTTGCATAATTGGATAAACCTTGTCAACAACACCTACTGTTACTATTATGTATGTTGTTGAATAATATAGGGACTTTAACTATTCAATAAAATCTATGCAGTTTGAAGTAAAGGAGCAGTCTATACTATATTTCAAATCAACTAATTTTGCAACAAACAGGAAATTCTTGGATATCACATGGTGTTGAGACCTCCAGATATCAGGGTCATTTGTCTCCTACCTATTTCCGGTTTCTATCATTTTTCATTAAAAGTGCTTATATTAGTGACAATGGTGTTGTAAGAGATGTTATTCTTCGAAATACTTTTTACGTCTATAAAATATATTTGAATTTTCAATAAAGATTCTTTTATTCGTTTTGACTAACGTGTGTGTATTTGGATATTGAAATCGAGGTGAAAAAGTGCGTCTGAGGTTAATCGGTTCGTTTTTATATAAAAACAATAATAATTTTGTTAACTTTTCATCTTCCTTATGATTATGCGATGGAAAAACTGGTCAAGGTTGTTATTTCTTCGAGGAATTCAACATAAAATTTCATTTCTTATTCAATAATAACTGCAGCAATTATTATTTTTTTATTATTATTATTTTATTATTATTATTATTTTATTATTATTATTATTATTATTGTTTTTGAACTGTTAAGATCAGAATGCTCCCTGATTCATATTACCAAGCCAAATTATTATCATCCTTTATTGAACCTTATTTTTATTTTTATTTTTATTATTTCAACACTTATAATTGCACAGACAATTATCACTGAGTGTTTTTCTTTATTTGTGTATGTTTGAAATTCACAGAGAACAGCCTGGAAGAAATAAAAAGAGCTTTGTTGTTGTTGCTCGGATGTGCGGTGCAAGGGAAGCACAAAGAAAAGTTCGTGGATGTCATTCGCGGCTTGGAAGAAGCTGTTCAAATAGATATTATGAAGCATATTCAACAGGTATTAATCTCCAAGTTACTTCTAATATATAATAAAGGGTAGCGATAATGTCAAAAAAGGTGCGATAGTAAAGATTCCTGGAAAACATAGTTATGATTTTAAATCATTGTGACTATTTACTCAAAAATATGCATAATTTTGAAATGTTGAAGTATTCTTGTAGACTAGCAAATATGCTTACATGTGCCAATACCACTGTGTTTTCACGCATAAAAACACTCAAGTGCCCATATATAAACTAAGACATACGATGCGTAAAAAAATCATTCAATTGGAACATATAAACAAAAAGACACATTCAATAGAAATACACATCAGATCACAGACAACAGCATTCCAAAGTCACAAGTGCATGCCCATCTTCAAGAGCTTTTCAAACAACGAGATGAATATATACTGGTGATTATACTGATGATGGTGTTATTGATAGGGATGTAATTGAAGACACCACAACAGGAGAACATGCGGCTTCTTTCAGTCCTCCACCCTCTCAGTCCATCCCTCAATGGTGTCTATTAATATTATTATTATTGTTTTTTTACTAGCTTTATCATTTTTAAGTTTTAAAATTTGCTTCAAAAATTGACCATGTATAATCAGAAGTTTTGCAAAACTATTGTTGTTGCAATGATTATTGAACCCATTTTGTTCTTTCTTTCCAGTTTTTTCCATAAAATTATATTTCTCTTCTCCTATGATTTTTCCCCATAATGAATTTTATTTTGTTTATAAAGGATAAAGTATTTTATCAATCAAGAAGTTATTTCAGAATATCAAAAAAAAATGTCATCATTATGAAACAATGTGAAACTGCTTAAACTAATAAAAATTGATATTAAAATCGAATACAAATCATTGCACGCCTAAAAATGAACAGAGCCGGATTTTACGACTTTTCCTAACTTTATGTTTCCTATTGATGTGAAAGTTGACCCAATACATAAAGGTTTTTGTATGAGAAATTGCAGAATCGATATTCTAAAAATAAAAAAATAATTTCATTCATATAAGACTTCATAATATTTACCGCATCACCAGAGGTCTTGCATACTAGCACAACGGTGATGGTTGGGCAAGCTGGAGACAAGGCTGTCGTGAGGAGTCTCAAACAACAATTGTATTCAATATTTTTTTTGTCTCCTGTTTGTTTCATGTTATTTTTACGTTTTATTTGTATACAGAATGAACAAAGATGATCTGCTGATGGAGTTGGAAGATGAAGTTCAAGTGTTGCTCTCTCAAGTCAACAACCTCAAAACACACGTCTCTATCATTATTATCATCATCATTGTCGCCAGTTTTCAATGTTATATTTTTGTCACTAATAGAACTTGGAGCTTGCCCAGAAGCTGAAACAGGCTTTGGAATGCCGGGACGAGGTAGATGAGTACAAAGAAAAGGTTTGAAATGAAAAATAATGAATTAATGATTAGTTGGCAGATAAATAAAAAACTTTAAATTATAAAGTTAAAAGAATTGGAAGGGAAAGAAGAGGAACTGAATAGTATGAAGAAGAAGATAAAAAAATTCGAAGAGTTACAAAATCATATAGTCCAGCTTGATGTTTGTTTTTAAAATTTTTATCGAGTATATTCAGGAACACAAATAAATTTTATTGAGATAGGAAGCTTTCCGTTAAAAAAGTAACATTTTCAAGTATAGTAACTAGTATACTTGAAAATGTTACTTATGTAACGAAAAGCTTTATATCTCAATTAAATTTATTTGTGTTCTTAAATATACTCGTATTATTGTGGCTAGTTAATTATCAAAATTTTTATCATACATACACGCATGTAAAACTTGACTGTATGGTTTGAGTGAATGTTATAATTGAGCAATTTAAAAAATCTCTGATGGTTGTTTGAGTGAGTTGAAAAAACTAAATAATCATGTTATCTAAGTTTGAATCGTGTTGAAAAAAATGAACTAGTTGCTAAACGGAAGGTCTGGTTGAGCTGGAAAAAATTAAACGGATGTTTTCGATATTATGTGGTAAAATACATGGAATATCAATGAAACAATTCATAGTACTTGTGAGACTTGACGGCTTTAAAAGTATAGTGGCATGAATCGTCGAAGAGAATATTTCGAAAAAATCATAAGGACGGATAGTTTAAATTATGTGCGACGTTCAGTTTGCCGATGGAGTGAAACTCAACGAATTAAGAGGTAGATTAGGCTTGAATGAAACATTTATTGCCTCTGTGACAAAAGTTTAAGATGTTTTAAGCAAATTGTAAAAAAACGAGTTTATAGTTGTGTGAAGCAATAGTGCATTAGGAAAGTAGTATATAAAATGGAAAGTCCTAGATAGGCTTAGAAAACCATTATACTAGATTTGATATAGTAATTTGTGATGCATATGATAAAATTAGGCGAAAGAAGATGATTAGGTCATAGTAAGATTTCTGTAACATCTTATGAAGAGACAAAATTTCAAAAAAAATGATAATGCATGCTCACAGACAGAGAAAAGAATTTTACAAGAACACAAATGTGCATTAGAAAGACAATTAGAAGACCATCGTAAAGAGTTATGGCTCCAAGGTGACTTATCAATTGATCTCATCAGATGCAAGAACAAGTTGCAATCGGTTCTTAAGGTTGGTATTTACCTACCTACCTACCTACCTACCTACCTACCTACCTACCTACCTACCTACCTACCTACCTACCTACCTACCTACCTACCTACCTACCTACCTACCTACCTACCTACCTACCTACCTACCTACCTACCTACCTACCTACCTACCTACCTACCTACCTACCTACCTACCTACCTACCTACCTACCTACCTACCTACCTACCTACCTACCTACCTACCTACCTACCTACCTACCTACCTACCTACCTACCTACCTACCTACCTACCTACCTACCTACCTACCTACCTACCTACCTACCTACCTACCTACCTACCTACCTACCTACCTACCTACCTACCTACCTACCTACCTACCTACCTACCTACCTACCTACCTACCTACCTACCTACCTACCTACCTACCTACCTACCTACCTACCTACCTACCTACCTACCTACCTACCTACCTACCTACCTACCTACCTACCTACCTACTTAGGATCAAGAAAAAGACCAAGAGAAAATACGAGATTTGGTTTTCAAAGTTGAAAACTTGCAGAAACAAGTCAAATTCCACAAAGATCTGGATTCGTCTCAACAAGTATCATCTCTCATGGACTCCACCAATTCTGACCAAGGTATGTTTGTACGTGTAATTATATATATGTGTGATTCTTTGTCACAAAATACTTAAATATGATGGAGGTTTGTTTTGATGACACAGAACACGGAAACTCTTTAGCAGAACAATTTCTGCAGGCAAGTCAATTAAGGATCCTACATTTGGAAAGCAAAGTTGAAAAGTTACAAGGTGAACTGGATCGCAAATCTATTTTTTCTCACAAGTTTATGACTTTCTTTGATCTTGAAAACACTTTAGAGATAGAAAATGATATAAAAGAGGCTGAAAAGCTTAATGTGAATGATGATGAGAGAAAAGAAGAAGAGAAAAAAGAAGAGGTAGATGATGAAATAGAAGATAGAAAAAGAAAAGAAAAATTAGAAGAAAAAGTTATAAAACTTGTGTCAAAGTTGAAAGATGATAATATTGAGCTTCTGCAAAAAGTAAACTTTTTTGAAAGAAAAATGCGACAAATGGAAAATTCTTATTCACTTATTAATGGGCAAAAAAATGAAACTTTTTTTCTAAATGCGCAGCTGGAATTTAAAATCCACTCTCTTGAAAAAGAAAAGGAAATAAGTGAAAAAAGTTTGGAAGAGGTTAAAGAAGATGGAGTAAAATTGGCGGACGATTATAAAAAATTAAAGGTAGAGATAAGAGAAAAAAACAGAATGCTGTGTGAAGTAGAAGGAGAGAAGGAAGGGTTGGAAGAAGAAATGAAAAAAATGAGGGAAATGTTGAGAGGAAAAAATTTGAAAATTGAAGAATTGAAATTCCAAATTCAAGAAGCTGACAACTCGCTCAATGGTGGGTTTATTTGAAACAACGACAATAATAAATAATTTATTTGTTTTTTTGAGATTGGAGCTTGAGGGAGCTACAGACAAACGAGTTACATGAAAGACTTTACCAGCTCGAAGTCCAACTTGAGGTAATGTGGCCTAGAAACTCTTGGAGTTAATGCCACTATAATCATATTCGTTATTGTATTGTATTGTAATGACAATAATAATAATATTTTAATAATTTTTTTATATGCAGACTTGCTCAAAAGAGAGCTTAGTGGACAAACAAACAATAACATCTCTCAGAGAAGTTCAACTATAATTATTATTTTTTTATCATATATTATTTATCAATGTCGTTTTTTATTTATGTTTAATGATGAATCAGGAGTTGTTGAAGGCAGGGACATTGAGAATCTTTCACAAACCATTTCAAGCGTCACTCACCAGGTTTTTATGATGTTTTGAATTTCATTACAAATGCCATTTAATGCGTTGCAATAAATGATGACACTCTTACGTTATGTATTGTATTGAAAGGACCACTCAAGTAGGGGCTTGTGATATCGAACAGTGCCTCGAGTTTTTATCGTTTATTGATTTTTGTAAATAAAATAAAATTTCTGACAGAGAAATACAAGAAGAAAAAGTTGGGTTTGAAGAAAATAGGTGAGAGTTTGTGGGCTGTCTTATTCCAATAAAAATTAGGAAATTTTTTATCACTTAATAATACTTTGCTGCTTATAAATTGCCAAATGAATGTTTGACAGAGAAGAGGATAATAGAGATCAAAACAAGTACTTTGAAATTTAATAATTTCTTTTTGAGTTTTTAATATTAAATATTTTTATATAGAGCTTTGATCGTGACCCAGCGATATAGCAATTCACCCAGTGCTACACAGCAGATCATTGCACTTAAACAACAAATCTCACAACTTCTTGCCGATGTTAGTTATTTACATGTATTTGATTTGTGTTTTGATCATAGGTATGCAGTCTCGAGTGATGTGGAGATGTGTCAGTGGTGCATCTGTATGCATTGTCGTCTGTGTTTCTGCCTGGTTCTAGTGATGCTTCGTGTTTCAAACTACATTTTTTCAACCTATCAGAAAAAACAAGAAGAACAAAAAGTAAAAGTTCTAAGAGAAAAAGTAGAAGAAAAGGAAGAAAGATGTAAGCGGGAGTTGTGTTACGTGTCAACACTGGAGGCCCAAGCTGCACAGATGAGGATGGTGATTGCGGAAAAAGAAAGAAAAGTTGAGGAATTCAAAGAAGAAAAATTATGTTTGGAGAATAATTGTCGAAGTTTACAAAGGTTGCACGATAAACTAGGAGTGGAAAATGAAATGGTGGTTGGAGAACTTTCAAATCTTAAAATACACTTCAGAAACAACAAAATACAACTTAAAGATGCTTTGCAACAAATAACTGCACTGGTGAGTGTATTATTTGGTCTTTGTTTGAATGCATGTGTATTCGTGAGTGCATGTGTGGTTTTCACTATCAACAGGAAGCCCAGCTACATAACAACAATGAATGTGATTTGAAACAAAAAATCGCATCTCTCCACAAAGAAACAACGCTACTTCAACATGAAAATAATTCTTTGAATGCAAATATCCGAAAATCTAAAAGTGAACTTAATAGATGTAAAAGCGAACTTTTAAAGGTCAAAGAAGAAACTAATAATAATAATCAACAAGAAATACAACATTTGAAGGTTAGAAAATTATTAGTATTATATTATGCTTATTTGAAAAACTTGTTATTTTCATGAAGAATTTTTGATACATTTATTTTTTTAAAAGGCTAAAATTTTCGATAGTACAACATTATCATAAATCATTAGTATTATGTTTGTTTATCCTACTATGGTTTTAAATTCATATTTATTTGTGAATGAGAGATTTGTTTGTTTGGTCATAGCAGCGCAAAAATCACCAATTATTCAATCTGTTTGCCGATTCATTCTAGGTACGATAAGTAAATCGACCATTTGATCGTCCCTATCTGGGCACAATTGGTTGTTACCACAAGGCGCTACTCTATGTATTATTTATCTATGCATGAACCATGTTGTGAAGACCAACTTAAACGTTTTTTACATTATTTCCAGGTGGAGCTTTCACGACTCAAAAGAATCGAACAAGTTAACTTATGTTTCCATCAATACTTATCTAATTTTATCACTAATACTAATAATACTAAAAAAAATTAGTTGTGTGGGCGTCTTGAAGAAGAAACTCAAATGTTGAAGGATCAGTTGAGCAGAACTGGAAATAACATACAAGAAAACAACACGCCACATAACAATAATACAAAAAATCAAACCAACAACGTGCATAACAACCACAACTCACCTGAAAACCCTATGATGCCTCATGAAGAGACATCGTTCATTATTGGCAGGTTTCCAGTTTGCTTATTCTTCACTTTGATTTTTATTATATTTTTTATTTGATATAAGCTTTTTCTGAATTTCAATAATAAATAAAATGAAAATAGTTGACTTTTTATCACAGGGCTGACAACAGTTTCAAAAGTGGAGACAATAGCTTTAAGTAAATATTTTTTTTGCATAATATTGAATAAAATTATAAAAGATAATAATCAATATCTGAAGCTCCTTGGCGAAATACATGAAAGACAATCCATTTTTTGTGAGATTGCATAATTATGTTCTTTTTAACATAATAATCAAAAATAAATTTCAATCAGGTGAAACTAGAATGTTCTACTCCAGGTTTATCTACATGTGTTTGTGTTTTTATATTTTTATCCCTAAATGTGTTTTTGTCTTCATGTGTTTGCGATTTTTTCCAATGTTTTTCACTTACCATTTTTGTTTGTATAAACAACTAATGTTTTTTCGTTAATTTAACTACGATAGTGTCGTGAAAATCTATAAATTTTTAAGTTACAAGGAATAAGTTTTACATATTTTGTATTTGAACAAAATATTTCATGAGATAATATTGAGTTATCAAGTATCTGAGAAGATATCACAAATTTGTGTCCAAGAAAAATATCTGAAAATCCGATTTACTGTTATTGCTTATGAAGATAAATTTTAAACAAATAATTTTTCGAACTTTTTAATTAAGTGTGAATTAATTTATAAAATATTGTTTCATATCTCAAAAATAAGTTTACTATTGTTATAATTTTAATATGATATTATGGTATCGTTTCATTTAGCTTGGCAAATGATATTAGTAAATTTCGTTGTGGAAAACTGCCAAATGTTGGATCTGGCAGTCTATGAAAATTTGTTTCAAATAGAATTTCTCAGTTCAAAAACTATGATATAGTAGCGTCAACTGATGTCAAACCCAGTAGTTACTGAAACATGGAGAGCAGTATAATAGGGTTAATGATATGTTTAAAACTACGTTCTGAACTTGGAGGGTATTCTAAGAATCAATTATTAGCTTCTAACAGAATTGAAAATCTATTTTTATATTAATAAAATTGTCGAAAATATATATGGTTTTTCAATATATTCAAATTTTAAACAAAGTGCTCACAAAGAACATTAGCCGAAAAAACAAAGTCACATCTAAAGGTTACTTCCCACATTACTCATTCAATCAAATATTTCCTTGTAGCTTCTGCTTTACTCATAAACAGCCTCGCAAGTGGACGCCATCGACAACGAAGCCATCACTTTGAACCAGTTCTTGACTGAATGCGACCTTTCTCCTAAAGAACGGGTCTCTATTTTATTGATAACTATAAATATTTTCTTTATTATTTTCAATTACATTCTATCACGGTCCACAGCGTAGGTTCTTAGTGAGGAGGGGGATTGAGTTGGATGGAGAAGAGAGAGTAAGCAACAAACAAACTTTTCCAAGACCGAAATCTCCTGTCTTTTTGGAAGGCTATGGAAAAAAAGGTTGTTTCAGAAGTAAAAGTGCCCTTAACCACAAGGAATTTGAAGAAAAAAAAACTTTCTCAGAAAAATTGTTAAATCTACAAAAATCAAAGAAAATATACAAGAATAAAATTGATTTTAATCAGCTCAAATCAAAAATCAACAATGATGGAGTTGAGCAGCAAGGTAGTTTGACTGAGTGCAAGCAGAGGAAAGACTCCCAGGATCACGTGGTATGTGCGCCGAGAAGGGAGGAAACAGATAAAAATAAAATTTCAATTAACAAAAGTGAGGAAACAAGTTGTTCAGAGAAGAGTTCAAAGTTCAAATTCGGCCGACCTTTCTCTGCTGGGGTCAACAGTGTCGATAAGAATTGCAGAGGTGTGAAACTTTCCTACTCCTCGCCTGAAGACAATAACAAATTCAATCTCAAAATTAATAATGAAAACGATGATAAAGAAAAAAATGAAAAAACACCAGGCAAACAAAAACATCGGTTTGGAATCAACAGCAGAACTCGTCCTTTCCCAGCCTACGGATGTTTTTAATTTTATACACCATGAAGTATTATTATCACGCTTCAATTTCACGCATGTTTTGTACCTAAAAATGTTTACATCACTTGTTTTTGTAGGTCGTCACATGTTTTTAGCTCACCGTGTGTTTTATGTTCTTTGGAGACTTTTCTTCGTAATTGTATTTTTAGAATATTTTGTTTAAATAAAATTCTATTTTTGAAATTCATTTTTCAAAAGAATCTCTAAAATGAAAAAATCTTTATAAACTTCAAATAATATATTTAAATAAAAATTTATTTTTTATCGAGAAAAATTATTCACATAATGAAGAATTGCAAAGGGAGAGAAAATTGATTTGTTCAAACGGAAGCATATTGATTCATTCATCACTCGCTCTAACTTCCTTCGTAAAAAATTACAAAAGAACTTGAAAACCATTAGAAGTAGCCTCATTTGTCTTTTCGGTTTAAAATAATTTTATAGTGTTGACAATGACGTCACTACGGTCCTTCATTCGACGTCTTCCATTCAAAACATTTCAATCGATCCACATTTAATGCTGTTAAAAATGCGCTGAAATCTTGAATCACGTCAAAATTGATTTTTCTCTTTTTTATAAAATCTCAAGCTGGTTGTTAAAAATGTGAAAATGGAGAGAATTTTCTATTTTGCATGTGAGTTTTTACTTTGAGTATATTTTCTTTTAAAGAAAAAACAAGTATATTTTTTCTGTATAATTTTTTTAATATTTTGAAGCTTTGGAATAAATTTATTCAATACAGGCCTTTTCGCCATTGGAGCTTCGAAAAGTTTGTTGGATGAAGATGGTGAGTTGAACTTCAACCATCTGTACCGAACAACCTAAAAATACACAAAAAAAACAGGATCAGTTCCAAACTTGAAAGCAGATGATGATGAAGGTCCAAGTGAGTCCATTTACGCTGATCTGGCTGACGTCATGCTGCCCCTCAAACGAGCTCAAAATACCTCTATGCCTTCCAAAAAACATCAAGGTTTTTTCGTTCTTGGCATCCACCCACTTCGCATTTTATAATTTTTTTATTTTTGAGTTTCTTATTTTTTGCTGTCAATTTTAAATTATATAAAGCAAAAAAACCTTGCCAGTAGAAACGTTGGCAGCTGATCAGAAAAAAACTATCCTTGATGCTCATAATGATTTGAGGAAGAAGGAAGGGTCAAAAGAAATGAAGAAATTAGAATGGAACGACGTGTTGGCCGAGATGGCTCAAGGGTTCGCAAATGAATGTAAGTTTGCCCATGGACAACCAGCTTCGCCTAAGGCTCCATTTGAATACGTTGGCCAAAACGTGTACGCCAAGAAGCCTTATTCAGAGCCTGTAGATTTGAAAGCGGTGACACTCAAGTGGTTTAGTGAAAAAGCCAACTACGACTACGAAAATTCGAAATGTAGTTCCGTCTGTGGACATTACACTCAGGTTAGCAATTGATGAAGCTTTATAGTCCCACATTCACTACACCATTAACATAAGGTTGTATGGCACGACACCACGGATTTGGGATGCGCATTGAAACAATGTGACCAACTGGCAGGAACTCCATGGCAAAACGCCTTGCTTGTCGTTTGCAACTACGGACCTGCGTTTGTTTTTTTAGATATTTACTTTTAGTAAATTTAATTTTTCATTATAAAAACCTATATATACAAAATTACAGAGGCAATTGGAATGGAAAAAAGCCTTTCGAGAAAGGAGCCAGCTGTTCCGGCTGTCCGGATAGTTGTGAAGATGGCCTCTGCAGTTAGTCTTCGACGTTTTTTTTTCCAGTTGCTTTGGAAAAACTTTAATTATTGAATTTTACAGAAAACTGAAGAGCGCCAATTTCGATCATCATAACTTTTCGAATACCTCAAAATATTCGATTATTGACTTTATTAAATTTATTCGAAATTTCAATCGTTCAATAAAACAAATGGACCATTCCTATTTAGCAACGAATCTACCTACATCGTCTAATGCCCCCATAAATCGCTTAGCTAAATAAAAGAAGCAAAAGTAACAGCATATTACTAATAAGAATCAAGGCATAATAAGATTAGGCTAAAGCATAAAATAACGTCTTGATGTAATAAACCACTTAAGCCATTAAATATGAATAACAATGAAATAATTCGATATTTAAAATGAATGCGACTACCAAAATGTAAGAATTTAAGATGCACACATGTTATGAGGAATGATATAAAATCACCATAACAAGGACATTTAATTTTCCTTAATATCTGTTAAGAGGATTGTGAGATGGCAGCGAGAGACGCCGTGAAGCATTTGAAGACTGCAAGGCACTTTTTATTAGTGTAACTATTTTTTCATTCGTATTATTTGTATGATTAGAATAATAACACTGCCAAATTAGTAATAACGCATTATGAACAATAACAATAATGATCAACAACAGCAATAAAAATAAAGAAAAATATAATCAAAATAGTATAAAAATATATTTTTTTCGAATAAAAAAACAAAATGACGTTACATGAAAAAAAAGCATATAAAAAAACGGTTTTGAAAATGTGCAACAAATCAACTAGCTTTATGGAATCATTTGATCATAACAATGATGGATGGATGAAAAAGACGACGGATGAATCAAGGGTTCTGAGGGACGACATCAGGCACTAATCTGGTCTGCATATATCATGATTTAATTCAATAATAACTGTTGTGTTTCTTGTAACGAAAACGCAAAAGATTCGAAACTTTTATTGAGTAATAACTATATAAGGAAGACAGAAGACACAGGTATGAAATCTCTAGCTGTTTTATACTATAGATTAAAAATATTATAAGAAATAGAATATTCTAGAACAATATAAAATATTCTAATAACAAGTTAATATTTGTGCAATAGTAAATTTCTGTAAAAATAACAATATCCACTAAAATTAAGAAATGACCTGAAGTTCATCCACACTGCTGCCATCCATATTCCTCTCTTCATTGCTGGCCAAACCAAACTCATCATTTTCTTTAGCATTATTTTCCACAATACCTGCATCATCATCTTTTCCATTAATATCTTTTATATTAACGTTATTATTGTTTCCTCCAACGAGTGTCACGAGAATATCATTTCTGCCAATCATCTTGAGCCCCGCCTCCAACTCCTCTTTTGAACCTCCATCTTTTCTCCACTCGTGTAACATTACCAAAGCCTGTGTAAAACAATATTTTTGAAAAACAATTTTGAGGAAGCAAAAAAACAAACTTGCTCTTTGTCATTCGAATAATCTTTTTGCAATCTCTCTATCTCTTCTTTCTTCACTCCTATGTATATTAATGAAGTTTAAAAAATTGTGATTTATAAATATTCAAGTCACTTTTTGAAGTTTATTTTATTCCTTTAAAGCTTTTCATAAAACGAAATTAAATTAAATATAACTTATATTGTGTTTTCATTTGAATATTTATACATGGCTAGAAGAATTAAAATGTGATTTATAAGTATTGTGAAACCTTTAAAAGAAAATAACCTAATTGAGTGGCTAGTGGTACCCAATCAGCTTGCAATGAGTCTATCCATCTAGAATGTTCTGTCATATTTTTATAGTGCATTAGCTCAAAAATGAAAAAAGAAAACACCCACCAGTAGAAAGTAGAAATGGACTCCCAGGCAAGTCCCCTTCCAACACACACACCTTTTCTCCTGTGGCTGTGATTGCATTAAAAACATTATCAATACAATTCAAATACATACCCCAATACGAAAAATATTAGTTGCAACAAAAATAAATGAACCAACTCACCAGACACCAAAGTGATCACACACCTAACATTGCTGATGACATCAGCAGCTTCAACCAATGTGGAAGCTCGATTGGTGCTGATGCATCTGAGGTGATAAGTCATACTTAAAATACGATAAAGGTATTAATATGCAAAATGAACTAGAATAATGAAATACAAATGTTGGAAAGAAGGGAGAGTAATGTTGTGAACATCTCCAGATATCATTACATCATATATGCCTCTGTGTTCCAACTGTGTGTGTTTTTGTGAGTGTGAATCCAAAAACAACAAAATAAGCA
Organism: Pterobdella sp. o SKG-2022; assembly: GCA_964035795.1. Taxonomy (NCBI): domain Eukaryota; kingdom Metazoa; phylum Annelida; class Clitellata; order Hirudinida; family Piscicolidae; genus Pterobdella; species Pterobdella occidentalis. The sequence goes on from OZ038321.1 coordinate 5,356,892, forward strand.
ATAATACAATTACAGACTGTGATATAGGAAGTGGAAGCAATCAATTTAAAAGATTCTTCATTCTCCAAAATGTCCTTAATGCTCGTGTCATCTGTGCTCACTACTTGTATCTGCATATGTGTATATCATATCATTTGTTATAGTCAGCATCTCTCATTTCCAAAGTCACTTATTTCACTTCATGACTCTCTCAAAGGTATCTTTAAATATTAACTTGAATGTACGAGAAAGGTTTCCCATTATGCCTTACCAAGGTAACCATGGCTTTCTTTTTCTTACACCACTATAGATTCAAAAACTACACGCTTGTTTCACACAATTCTCATTCACTTCGCAAGTCGTAATTCCTTCTCATAAAAAGTTTTCTTTTCACTCATTAATCTTCAACATTGCCGGGCATAAGCATAAACTCTATTCAAAAAAGACTGTTGGATAGATGAAGATTGATTTTCAATTTGCAAAGCATTGAAGTCTTTGAAAGTATTAGATATCCAAAAAAGATGTGGTGAAAAAAAATACAAAAAGAAAAAAAGAGAAAAAACTCCTGATTTTATTTCAGTGAAATGTAGGCTTCTTTAAGCAAACCTTTGTTAATGAATGTATTTGGCCAATATCTAATATCTTCCTAAAAAAACAAGTTTAAAAATACCAAAAAAAGAGCTAACATTGAACGTGGATATTAAATTGAGAAGACTAAGACAACATGGGAATGTAAAAAAAGAAGCAGGGTCAAAAAAATATTGATTGAAAAAATATGTGATGGTAAATGAATTCAAAGTGGATAAAGACAGAAATGGCATATTGTGGAAAATGAAGATTTAAAACTGTTTATATAGTTTATGGTTGGTAGAGTGGAACCAAAAACAGAATTGCATGACATAGAAATATAAAAAGCCTCATTTTCGATCTCAACCAAAATAAAAAACAATGAGGAAAAAAGACGACATATAGGAATAAAGAGCAGGATAACCATAATATTAATACTACTAAAAAAAGTTTTTGAAGAAGAGTTTGAGAATTAATTTTTTGAAAACTAGTCTTGTTCCGTATAGAAAATGTAGAAAAGTAAATTGGAGCCATGTGGAGTTTGCATTAAACGAGTGATGGCTAACTTCCTAAGGTGTTTTGAGTGCAATTGCTGGATCCATGCTAGTTGTGCATCTTCCAAAAATGTAGGCAAAGCTAGCTAAAGGTTTCATGTCTGTCATAGGTAACAGAAATAATATCTCAACAACTAGTAAAATCTTTATGCCATGGTTTTGAAACAGTGCATTCTTTTCTATATTTGGGAAATAAAGTAGCTTCTAACGGGGATTGCGAAGCAGCAGCAACTGCAAGAATTAAAGCAGGCTGGAAGAAGTTTAATGAATTTAGCAATATTTTATTATCTACAGCAACAATAAAGGCAACAAAAAAAAGCAACATTAACAATAGCAATAACAATCAAAACAGTAGCAACAACAACTAAAACAAGAACATAACAACAACAATCAAAACAATAGCAACAACAATCAGAAAAATAGATAAAATAACAACAACAATCAAAACAATAACATCAAAAACAACAGCCCGGCAAGAGAACCTATCTTCTCGTGGTGCTGGGTGAGCACTCAAACGGGAGTGTCAAAGAGGTTCTCAACTACGTCAACTTCCGATCCCAGAACACTTCAAAAACACATCCATCAAGTGTATACCCCATCAAAAAAACGCTACAAAATGGCCGTCAGTAAAGCAGGTCTGCAAACCACATAAGACAGAAGCACCAGACACAAGCAAACATAAACAATCAATAACGCGGACTTCAAACCACAAAAAAAATGCTCTTCTCTCAATTCTTTGCAGCTACCTTATGGTGGACAAATGCAAGAACGGTGTGTGTGTGTGTGAATGGTTATATTCATGTGATTTTGTATACAGATGTAGTTGTGATTATGGGTGTCCGTATATGTTAACATTAATGCAAGTGTGAACCTGCCATTGAGAATGGGACTCGAGTTTTGCAAGCAGATGCAAACATGCATACACTGGAGGTCCAACTATACATGTGTAAGTTTTGTTCAATATTTCTTGTGCTCTTTCGTGGTTCTCTATTAACACATATCTGTGCATTTACGTAAATTTATCAAATGACCTTTTTTTCCATTTGAAAAAATTGATGAAAAAGTTACCTGGCAGACACATTGGTATTGAAAAATACAGTATCTTTAATCAATTGAATGGGAGCCAACTCTGTCACATTTTCCCATTCTGAACCTGTGCCTGCGTGTATGTTGTTTTGTAATAATGACATGGATGAATAAAACATACTGTTCATGGAATAGAAGAGTAGCACAGGTTGTTTATTGTCCTTCTTGTAGTCTGTCCAAATATTATGAATATAAGTGAATGAATGGAAAACTGGTATAATTAAAGAAAGATATAAATAAATTTTCAGCCCACATAGCTCAGCTGGTAGAGCGTTAGAGTAGTTATCTAAAGTAACGGGGTTCAATCCCGTATGGGCCGACAATTATATACACAAGAAGCGTCTTGTGAAACATCTGTTGAGCTAATGAAACCCCATTATGAGGCGATCTAAAAAAAATTAATAAATTGAACAACTGTTGATGAGCTTTTGCAGATGTGTGGATACAGACACACGCACAGTAACACATGAGTGAAACTTCCTTCTTCTTGGTTCAATACACACCACATTACTACTCTTCAGTTTTACTCCATCATATGTCCAATCTTTGTCTACAGAGTTCACCTGTGTAAAACATTATATAAAAGCTTCAATATCTCAAAATCCAGGTTCAATAAATGGGCTTTGTGAATCAATCCATTAGAATATCAACCTTAAGAGACACTGTAGTAGGCAAGTTGACAGCATTTACAGGGATTTCAAGTGAGGCTGTTGAAGTTCTCAAAACTGATCCAATTTTTTCCACACATGTGCTTGTCTGTTTACAAGCATAATAACAAGTTAGTTTATTTTTGATGTTGCTTCACACAATGTGATACAATTGTGTAACAAACTTGTTTGGTTCGAGAGACAATCACAAAAAACATTGGCAGATGGCATGTAATGATGCTACACATGAGTTTCTTATCATTGCACCCTTGTTTTTTTTGGATTGTTGTTATCAATATAGAAATATTTATAGATAAATAAATATTCCAGATTTAACCTTTAGTTGCTTGTTCTACAAAAGTCATGAATTCTTCAGAAGGTTCAGAGTTCACATGGTGTTGCCAAGATTTCCCATCATCACTCCTTAACACTATCACCTACCACCATTATATGTGTTCAAACAGCATATATCTCAAAATAACGTCACAAACTTCTCTGTTGACACTAGAAAGACAAGCAAAATGAGGCACTTTGATTAAAATTGGTCTGCAATTGTTTTTTCCAATAGATAATTTGACAAATCACAAAAAAATTCATTATACATACCCGATAAAGTTGGTGTTGACTGGTCCGACCTGGATAAACCTTGAAACAAAAGCTTCATCTTCTGAGAGATCAGGTAAAGAAGTCATTTTATTGACCTTTAACATACGACATGTCAATCGAGTTGGTTGACACACCTGCCATTATAAATATAATTATTAAACAATATAGAGATAATTTTGTGACTCACCTTGCCAGGAGGAATAATGACATCAACTCCATGATGTCTGCGACCCAACATCACACCCCCACGAGCATCTACCAAAAAACTCGCCAGAAATCTAAATTTTGTGTCAAATGTATGTGAAGAAAAGAAGTTGAATCAAAATTCAAATGAAATTGTCAATAATAATAAATATAAAAAGAAAAAATTTTTGAAAGTTTAAAATACAAATAATGAGGAATACCCTGGAGCCAAAGATTTACTCATCGAAGATTCGTATTCAAGAGCATAATTACTCATCTGAAAATTTAACTTTGCTTGAAGTTTATTTTTATCATTCGAATTCTATTAAGTTTTGGACTGGGAATAATACCTGACTTTGAGTAAGTGTGTCGATTCTATTTTTTGTCATTTTATGCTTAATTTATAAAATCGAAATAAAATGATAGAGTTAATGATTTTTCAATAACTGAAAAGTCGAAGACACATCGAAAGTAAGGTGAAAACTCTATCTAATCTACTTTTGCACTCTTTAAAAAATAAATAATTTTGTCTTTTTATTGAATGATGATGTTTTAAAAATATTTTAAATTTATTTAAAAATCATTGAAAAATATACTTTAGAATAAAGCATAACACATTTCAAAGGTTTTATTTAATGCATTTTCAAAAATATTAAACATTTAAAAGAATAAATAACCAATGTTTGATTTGACAAAAAAAATTTCGGAAAGTTCTGGAAACACACAGACGTCCAAGAAAAGCGTCAAATCTTGTTTTTGTTAGCGCCTATAAATCAAAAATTTGAAAGACTAAATGCCTTGCAATGTTGACTTAAAATACTTTATAGAATAGTTTTTTTGAAATTGATCATATTTGTTCCAGATATTCATCAAACTTTCTATTCTATCTTTTGAAAAAATGATTTTTCTAGTGATTCTGAACTATATTTTTAAGGCGCGAAAATGATTTGATATATCTAGGGTATACGAACTTTCAACCATTGCGTCTATGTATATCCCTTAGCAGCAGGGTAGGCGGTAGGGAACCACTGAACAGCATGTTTTACAAAGAATAAATAAGACTAAAAAAATAATTAAAAATAGAAATATAATGTATGAAATACAATTGAAAAACACTCATAATTTACATAAAGAATATTTATTATTTACTTTTGATTTTTTTCAAAACATGACCACAATAACAAACCATCAGTCCCCAGTCTTGAAAATGTTCGATATTGGAACCTACAATTGTAGGTCATTACAATATCTTTAGCGAAATACGAAGAGCAGGTCAAGGAAGTATATCATTACCTTCGGGAAATGACTTATACTACTCAGGTAATTCTACAAAGAAAATGATGTAGGTTTTATGGTAAAAAAGAGCTTAGTTGAAAAGGTTACAGGTTTTAGAGGTATCTCAGACCGAATCGCCGAACTTACAGTACAAATCAACAAAACGACTCGAATCCAACAAATACAAGTTTATATGCCCACTTGTAGTAATTCTGACGAAGAAGTAAAATTAATATACGAAAATGTAAATGAATTATTACGAGAAAAAAGTGCACCAATAATCGTCTTCATGGGGGATTTTAACGCAAAAATCGGCATAGGAGAGTCAAATGAGCAGTGTACAGGCAACTATGTAAACGGTTTGAGAAATACAAGAAGACAAATGCTCATCAATTTCGCGCAGTGTAACTCGTTAAAGATAATAAACACGCTGTACAAAACAAACTAATCGCAGATGGGCTTGGGTCTCACCTAACGGCGAAACTAAAAACGAAATTGACTAAATACTATCAAATAAACTCTCATTATTTACTAATGCTTCAGTAATAAACCAATTAAACACAGGAAGTGACCATAGATTACTAAGAGAAAAATTATCAATAAACGTCAAACTGGAGCGTTTACGAATGGTAAGACGCAACAAACGACCATTTCTCTAAAACTTAAGCGCACAAAAACAAGAATTTTAAATACAACTAAAAAACAAACCTAAGAGTCTTAATCTAGACGACCCGATAGACACCTCAGAAGCAAAAATAACAGACTCAATAAACACAGTGGCAGTCAAAGTTGCAAGAAAAAATAAAAAAGAAAGAATCGAAAAGCTATCACCAGCAACAAGGTTCTTACTGAACAAACGAAAAACACATAAGAGGTTGGGCATGGCGATCACAAAAATCGAATACGCAGAGCTATGCAAAATTACGCGTCAAGCAGTACAAAATGACATAGACGTTTTTAATGAGAAACAACTACTGCATACCATTGAAAAACGAAAAAAAAAATCAAAGATGCAATTAAAAAGATTGACATAGGTGAAAAGAAATTAACTTGCATCAAAGAGGAAAATGGCTCTCTATCTTACGACAAACAGCGCATTGCAGCTCGGTTTAGCGAATACTACAGTGACCAGTTCAGCTCCACACAGCCTACAGTAAACACGGGACTCAGATTTTAAGAAGTAAATGAGAAAGTTCCAAGCATGCTTAAATCTGAAGTACAACGAGCAGTCCAGGAGCTAAAAATCAGAAGCTCACCAAGAGAAGATATGGTAACAAACGCTGATTTAAAGTTGGGTGGAGATACAATCGTTGAAGCGTTTACCGAGCTATATAACAAATGATAGAAAAAAAAAGTGGTAAGTTATGGATGAAGGCGATAGTATTGCTGATTCACAAAAAAAGGAGATACCACCGAGGTTTCGAACTATCGACCGATAAGCTTATTATTTTCTTTGTACAAAGTTTACTCCAACGTCATCCTTCAAAGTTTAGAATCACAAATGAACCAACCGCGATTTGCATGATATAATTTGAGTATTAAAGCAGAAGAGCCAATCAAAAACAAAAAAAAAGAAGATTCCACTAAGTTTTCAAATGATTTTCTTGAACCTGTTAAAAGCCTTCCAAAGAATTTTGAGCAACTATATAGTATATGTAAAAAAAATTACCTTAACATCACAACTAAAAGGCGGATGCAGTCAGGAATTTGAGAATTTTCATCAACCTACGACATCCCGTTCACAGCCACGAACACAAATATTACACCGCAAAAAAAATCAAACAGGTTTGTACAACAATTTTTATTTAATTCAGTCTCATTTCGGAAAAGATTACAAGCTTCTAGCTGAATAATATTAACTAATGTTAATTATTCATGAAGGTTGAGGAAAGGATTTGAAAACTAGCAATGATGATCCTCTTTATTGCAAAAACCTTGTAAAATGTTTTTCTGGAAGTATGTAACATTTAATTACCTAGTTTAAAAATCGCCAATATCTTGTTCAAACGGTCATGCGTTGATACTTTTAGATTCCTTTCTCACCTGTCTCTCTACATTAAGATGAGTTATTACCAGTTACAAGTATCTTAAATTAAATGTCAATAAAAAAAATTGTGTTAAGCAGGCATGTAGGTTTGAGGTTGAAGGTAGTAGAGGAAGGAGAAATCCAAGGTTAGGTTAGAAAGGTATGATGGAAAACCTTTGTCGTAGGCTTGGGCTAGGTCTCGAAGATGCCTATGACAGGGTGAAAAAGAGAGAGGTTAGATCATGGAAAGAAGTCAGTGACCCCTTAGAAAAGAAGATGCTAAAATGGTACTGATACTGAATAAAACATGTTCATATGGTTTCAATGTTGAACAAATTTCAGGTCTCATGTTGCAACAAGCCCACAGTTCCTTTTTAAAAGATAAGTATAACCATTATAAAATCTTATTCGTAATTTATAATAACTTCAGCATCTTCAATGTTAAACAGGGGTCATGCACTGATACTTGAAGATTCCTCTCACGTCACCCTTCAAAAAGTTCAGTTATTACCAGTTATGAGTATTTTACTTTGCCTCGCTGCAAAGAACAACTTTAGAATTTTTTAATGCTCAACCAAAACATTTATTGACATTTGACTTGTTTCTTCAATAAACTTTTGAATACCATGTTTCACTTCTGTTAAAACAAGATATGTTTGAAAAGATTTACCAGAGAATTATGCTCTTGCTTTTCTCGAAGAGCACTGTTTCAAAACTTAGCTTGGCTAAACATGAAGCTATGAATATAATTTCAGAACACTAGTAAGTTTATTAAGATACGAAGCTTTTCGTTAACAACCTAACATTTTCAAGTATGAGAAACCGTTTTATTGATATTACTATGGCAACAGATAAAAGTTAATTCTAAACCCCATAGTTATTGCAAAAAATATTACTAAAATAATAGTGACGTGGACTATAACGTAAATCAGAGATAATTTAAAGTGAATATGTAAGCAACTCTAATAAAATAAGGCCTATTATGTAACACCATTTCTAAATCATAATAAATTCCTAATCTTGCAGTTCATGAATGTTGCAATAATATATCATAAAAGCTATAGTAATATCAATAAAACGGTTTCTCATACTTGAAAATGTTACGTTGTTAACGAAAAGCTTCGTATCTTAATAAACTTAATAGTGTTCTGAAATTATATTCATTTTACGGTTTGGCTTTTGAAAAAATCATTATGAAGCTATGAAAATGCTAATGTTTAAATAATTCATATGTGCTTAATATTGCATAAAAAGTGAGAAATTTTACACAATTGCGTGACCTCTTATCATTATTTACGTAATTTCTTTTTCTTATACATAAAATTGAATTTATAAAAAATTATTAGTTTAATTTTTTTGTTAAAAGTTGAATGTATCTGAAACTTTTCTTCTATTTCAAGTTCATAAAAAATTATTAACTAAATTATATCAAAAGTATTATTAGTTAACGCTACAAAGTTGTTAAACATGTTTTTACGTACATGCGCGTGCCGAGTGTTTAAAGTAAAAAATCTTTTTCAAAAAATTTTTCAGATTTTAAAACACTGAAAATTTTTTCATAATTTTGGGATTGAAAAATTACCATTTTTTTTAAATTACAAAAGTTAAATGCAATTTGAATGATGAAATGTTTTACCGACATGCGCAAACCAGGTTCTCTAGAGTCATGCTAGGAGCAGTCGGGATGGATAGAAGTGTGAAACTATTTATTTTTTACGCACTTGAGATTATGGTAGTAAAAAAAAAAACAAGAAATGGAGATCGATGTAACAAGAATGATGACTAAACTTTTGCTAAATGTGATACCGTGATTGACTACAAAGACAGAGACCCGTACCAAGCACTGAAAACAAACGCAGAGATGCCGAAAATAGTTTAAGAAAAAAGAAAAAGAGGTTATGCAAACAAGAAATTCTGAAAATGAATATTCAAAAAAAACCAAAAAAAACATTAAAAAATTTTTTTTTTAATAGTTGAAAGTTTTGTTTTTCGTCATTAATTAAGAAAAAAGCTATAATTTTTGATAAATTTAACTTACAAAATACAGTTTTGATATAAAAAATGTATTCAAAAGTGTCACATTGAAAAGTTAACATTTTTTTGATAATTTGTGAATATCTTGCATAAAGAAACGTATTATAAAAACAATGAAGTATAAAAAAATATTTTGCAAATATTTAGAATATAAACACATAAATATTTCTAATACTTTTAAAAAAGAAAGACATGAATAATATCAAAAACACGAAAATTAATGTGAAATATCAACAGCAGCTCGACAACATTACAAAAAATAGGAGGTGGCCTGACAGTTTAGGTTATTTTGTGACGTATGAGAAAGCGGAAGAGAGACTGGGCACAAGATTATGACGATGAAGAGTGTGTTGGGTTTCTGGGGTTGTCCTAAAGTGGAGATCAGTAAATAAAGTTAAAATACAAAGAATGATATGGAGAATATAGAAATTTAAATAAATCCAGTTATATAAAAATATTTGTACTTGAATGGAGTAATGAGAGGTCTAGGATAGGTGAATAGGTATGATGAGAATGAAGTCAAAGGTTGAGGTGATGATAATGAACCTTTGTTCATCATTAACTTCTTATTATGCACCTCTAGACATTTATCCTTCTTTTCCCTATCATTACCATTAGAATCATCATCAACCCTGCAATTCTCATCAAAAAAATTTGTTTCTTCAAGCAGAAGTTCTCTAATGGGTGCTCTATGTCCATCTGGTGCTGTATCCTGTGTATATTTTTAAACAATTTATTTTTGAGTAAAGATAAACACTAAATTTTAATTATCTTTGTCTTGAAACGTGATTTTCACCATTGAGTTGCAAGATAAAATGATCACAACGTAAAAAAATAAACCTTGTATGCATATTGTTTGTAAACTGCGCGCTTTAAAAATCTTAATAAGAATATTTACTTATTAATTTATTATCAAAATTTGGCTGTGTTTTGTTAATAGAGTTAAGACTTATTTTGAATAAAATAAGCATTAAAAATCGAAAGTTTAAATGTGAGCGGCAATGTAGGAATAACTGGGAGAATAAAACTATTTCCAAACCAAGAAAAAGTGAAAAAACAAAAATATTCTTTTAGTTTTTTGTTAAACAGCATTCTAAGTATTCAAATGGAACTGATTTACTTTGAGAAAGCCTTTTCAACTCCAAAAAATATTCCCCAAACCTCCTCCATCTCTTCTCTTCATGAAAAAACAACCTTCCATTTTACAAAAAACCCTATTCTCCACAATAAAAAACTTTCTCCCATCATGATTATCAATACCATTTAACGTCATTGGCACCTTTTTCAAAAAAGGTTTAACAAAATCATAAGCCGTCTATTTCTTCTGTATAAAAAGTAGTTTTCCTCGAAACCTAACTTTTTCATGTCATCTCTAGCACGCTTTTTTTAAATAACTAGTCTACTTTTCTTGAAGTTCATGTTACAACTCAGTGTTCAACTATATTTTGGCTTTCTCCATAGTTGGCCGAACATTCTCAACATTTGACTTCGGAGTATAGCAATTAAAGTTTAAAAACATCAATTGAGGATTCATACATTTATTTAAAACAAAAGCTATAATTTTTGATAAGTATAGCCTTATCATAAAACATTAGCATGAAGTGACTTTGTTTATAGGATTACAGTGATGAGTTAAAAGATAATTTAGAGTATTACGTGATAACTATGTAAGAAATATTAACTATAAATTAAGTTCAAAGCAATTCTAATGTATGATTATGTCTAGCATAGGTTGTGAAGTTGTATGAATCCTCAAATGATGTTTTTAAAGTTTAATTGCTATAAAAAACATACATAAAATTCTGAAGTTACTTTTGAGTATAGCTTCTAACTATGGTATGCTGCATATTTTCATCTTAAAACTACCTCATTGCCAGCTGTACTTCATAACAACTAGTCATTTCATCACCCTGTTTTCATTTCTTATTAACGTTTCTACCAATTTCTGCGTTGAAGCTCATGTCTTACTTATTCCGCTGTTCCAACAGGGTTAGTCAACTGGCTGATGAATTTATGAGATGAAAGGAAGTTGGATGAATCATCATTGTAACATAATGGGCATGTAAGGTGAAGGATAAAAAATTAGTGCAAATCTGTTAAGTATGAAATAAAGTTTTGATTTATTCTCTAGGTAAAATGTGGCTGTGTGGTGATTAAGTTATAGGGTTGATGTGAGGTGGTTGTTTATTTAATAATTTTTTGTGTAAGGTAGTGATGTAGTTATGAACTATTTCTTTGTGTATTTGCTGAAGTTTTTACTCAATTGTTAGTGTTTTTGTTGGTGGTGATAAATATCAGGTTTAGGTTTTCCTCTTGCATCCTTGGGAACATAAGGGTGCAACAACTATCCTCCAACGCACTCGGTTCTGGCTAATCCTCTTCAGCTCAGCCCACGTCATTCCGGTAATCTTCGCCTCTACCTCAATGCTTCTCCGCCAGATCTGCTTAAAGCGGCCAACTTTTCTCTTCGTTTGTGGGTTGCAGTCCAGAGTCTGTCTAGTGATATTGGCTGCAGGCTTGCGTAGCGTATGATCTATCCATTCTCATTTCCACTTCTTTTATTCCGTTTCCAGTGTGACTTGTTTCGTCTTGTTCTAAAGTTCTTCGTTAGAGACAACTTATGGCCAATTGGTGTTCAGGATGTTTCTTAAGCATCGGTTCGTGAATGTCTGAAGTTTGTGGGTGTTGGTATATGTCCCTCACCACGTCTCAGAGATAGAGTAGAACCAATTTCACAATACTGTTGAAAATCATGACCTTATTGCGATTAAAGCTTTCAAGCTCCAAATTTGTCGAAGGGTGTTGAAAACGTGTCTAGCTTTGTTGATGCGGCTATTGATGTCTTCGTATGCTGACAACATTGCCCAAGTAGATAAACTTGTCAACCTTCTTGATTTCCTCGTGATGTAGTTTCACTGGATCTTAGTTCTTGTTGTTGATTCATGACTTTTGCCTTCCCATTATTGATTTTAAGTTCAGTCTTTTCAGCCTCCTCTGCGACGATACAGTTTCTCTTGCGCACCTTGCTGTTTGTGGGAGAGAAGGCTTATGTCATCTGCAATGTCTAGGTCCTCTAGCTGTTTTTTGAAGGTTCACTGGATGCCTGTCCTTTTTTTACCTCCATGTTCCATCGTGTAGGTTAGTAACGTACCCTATCTTCATCATCAGGCTGTTAGTGTTGATGTTAGAATGTTTTTTTGCATATTAAGAACTTACCTAAGAACCTAGCCTGATGAGATCAGACTGATGAAACAATCTGTGTGTGGTTCTCCGAAAAAATTATTTTAAAACAAGATAAAATTAGTAAGCCAAAAGTATTAATGGAAGACAGAGAAAAATCGTTTAGATTTGTACCCTGAAAGAGTAGCAGCCCCACCAACTAGCAGGCATAAACGCTAGGGTGTAGATGTTATGCCTTGGACAAGTGCCTTTTAACGTCATGCCCGGGATGCCTGTTCTCTGGTCTACTGTAGACTGCTTCATGACCTAGTCAACCACCATCAAGAAAAAGGTCGGTGAAAGCAGACAGCTCTGACAGAAGCCAGTTTGCACGCTGAAAGGTTCCAATAGTTTTTCATCGTGGATCACTTGACAGGTAGCTGGATGATGTTTATAAACTTTAGTGGAAAGCCGTAGTATCAAGATGACATCTCGGTCGACACTGTCAAAAGCTTTTTGAAAGTCGACGAAGACTGCGTACAGAGGAGTCTGCCAATCGAGATACTGCTCGATGATGCTGCGCATGGTTGCAGTGTGATCCGTGTATGAGCAATCTTGTCGGAAGCCTGATTGTTCTTCCCGAAATGTCTTGTCCAAGGCATTTTTCAGTCTCTCGAAGATGATTTTGCTCAGTATTTTGCCGAGAATGAACAGCATGATTTCTCGCCAGATGATGCAAGATAAAAGGTTCTCTTTACAAGATGTTCTCTTTTCCAGTCATTTGGCACTCATTCCTGTTACCAGATCTTGCATAAAAAAGATGCAACATTTCAGTTGAGGTCTGGATGTCAGCCTTCAAAGTTTCAGGTGGAATTTCATCCAGATCGGCTACATTTCCTGACTTGAAGAACTTGATGGGCTTGAAAATCTCAGTTTTGCTGGAAAGGTTGGTGTTGATGTCGAGGAGCTCGTTAGGTGGCGGGATGACAAGTGGAACAGATGGTGCTGGTCAGTTAAGCGTTTTTTTAAAACGTTCCGCCCATCGTGCTTTCTGCTGTTCTTCGCCAAGGATAATGTTTCTGCCCTTGTCCTTTACAGGCCGACTTGGGTTGCTGTTTTTGCCGAAGAGTGTCCTGGTGATCTCATACGGGTGCTTTATGTTCCACTGGCTTGCAGCATTCTCAGCTTCTGCAGTCAGTTCCTCGATGTACGTTCTTTTATCTTCACTCGCGCTCCGTTTTACCTGTTAGTTTGTCTTTCAGTACTGTGCTTGTAGTTTGTGTTTCTCAGCTTGGTCTTGCGTGCTGTTAATCTAGTCAGATTCAGGTGCCCCCTCTCAGTGATGAGTGTTCAGGTGTCTGTTGAAAGCCACTCTTTGTGCTTCTTGGTTTTCTTGCCCAAAACTTTTTTGCAGGTTATTGGCTAAGTCTCTCGAAGACTGTGCCAATGTGCTTCAACTGAGGCTTCTAAGAGTTGGGAAAGCACACTGAGCCTGTTTCTCAGTTTAATCTTGAACTTTTCTGCTTCCGAATTCACTTTCAAGCTGTGCACGTTGTACTTGTGCGATGGTCTTGCCGCTTGTTCTTTGTAGGCCTTCAACTTGGTTTTGAGTACTGCCACAACCAAGTGCTGATCTGATGCTCCATCTGCACCACGCTTGATCCTGACATCATACAAGCTTCGTATCCACTTGCGGCTGATGATGATGTGGTCGACCTGGCTCTTAGTTTTGCCGTCAAGAGAAACTCACGTGGTTTTATGGATCGTCTTATGGCGAAACAATGACCAGATCATTGAAGGTGCAAAACTCTATAAAAAGTTCTCCATTCTCATTCTGTACTCCGATGCCGTGTCTGTCCATAATGTGTTTGCTGTTTGTGTTATGAGCACCAACCTTGGCTTTCGTGTCTCCCATGAAAATTTTCATGTCTCTGCAATGGCGGCTTGTATCTATAGCTAAGACTCGTCCTTCTCTTCAAGGCTGCCGCATTGGTAAGAGCGTATCACTGGATGATGGTAACTTTACTGCCATTTGAATTAAAGCGTTTCATGAAAATCCTTCATGAAATATGTTCTCAAAACAGCAGTGCTTGTGTTGCTACGGGTGGCATCAACAGTGCTATTCCCTGTGCGTAAGGTTGGCCTTCCTTCTCTCGAAAGTAGATGATGGTGCATCCACTCAGTAGTTGCGTTCTTTCTGGTCCTGTTCATCTTGTTTCACTTAGGCCTAGAATCTTCAAGTTGTATTTTTGCATCTCTCGGACAGACTTGAGCTGTCTTTTCTGTCTTATGTAGGGTTGTGATGTTCCAGGTTCCTATCCTGGTTTTTTCCTTGGTCGCCAAAAGAGTTTTCAGCGCGCTGGTTTCCCGAGGGCTTTCACCAGTTCGCGTCATAAGCTCTGCTAGAGAGAACCCATCCTGGACCAAGCAGTTTTCAGAGTTTGTTGTAGTTTTTGTAACACATTATTTTTACAAAGCCGGGTTGTTAGCCTAGCTCAAACCCCTGACCTGGAAAAGCAGCAGACTGCACTTAAGTCCGACCTCTACCCATTGACCTGTTCGGCTTTGGTGGCCCTGCCAGAAGCTTACACTCCCGCCACCATAGCTCTCAGGGTTACTGAAGTGCCCAAGCCTCCCGACCAAGACAAGCTGGCAGTCCATCAAGAGGGGTGATAAGTATAGTTTCAACAAACTATTTTTAAAATTTCAAGGCTTTTTCGATGTATTTTATAATAGCTAATTCACATAAATTCAACAATATAGTTGAATTTGGAGTTTAAACTAATGCTTTCATTCATAATGCTATTTATTTAGTTATTATATATTTATATAGTAATTATATATGTAGATGAAAGTTTTGTATCAAAAAAGCGATAAACGAAATGCATAGCTAAAATATAAAACTTCTGCTCTGAAAGATGCTAAAGAAGTTTGTGGAGTGAGTAGAGGTAAGCTTCAGCACGGTAAAACTTGGTGGTGGAATCAGAATGTGCCATCACAAAAAAGAGGAAAATTTTTCGGAAGAAACAATTCTCATCGTTAAAAAATAAATCCCGTTATGTCTCTGATGAAAAGGAAGCCAAAAGAGCTGTTGCTGAGGCAATGAAGAAAGAGGCGGTGAAAGATATGTAGGAGATATAGAATGACAAAATGTCGTATTACGTAGAATGAAAATGTCGAAGAAGGAAGCGAATGACTTAGCAGGTAACAACGGCATTAGAGACAAAAATGGGAAGATTGTATTTGCCGAGAATAGTCGGAAGAGTGTGGAAAGAGCACATGAATGAAGAGAATCCATGGGATGGGATGGTGAATGTAGCCATTAGAAAGCAGCTTTTGGAGAAGAAGAGTTGAAAGTTAACTTGGTAAGACAAAGGTCATGGAAAGTGGTGGTAGTGAGGTTATTGTTTTGTATAAGATTGATCCATGTAGTGTGTGTGGTAAGAGGGCTAACGTGAATTGTGTGAGATGCAAAACATGTAAAAAGTGGATTCATGTGCGATGTGTTAGGGTGAAGAGAGTTTCTTATAGGATAAATGGGAACTTTGAATGCAGGGTTTGTATGAATGTTTCAAATGGGGAATGTAATAATGTTTTAAATGTTTGTTTGAGTAACTTGAAAAGAGTGAATAGTTATTGTTATCTAAGGGAAATTGAAGAAGACTAGCTGTTACACAAAAGATAGAGCTGGGATGGAAAGCATTCAACAGTGTGTCTTTTATGTCATGTGGTAAGAGACACGCATGAAACATCAAAGAAAAACTTTATAGGACATGTATGAGGTCTATCACAAAAGAGGGCTTGGAAACTTGGATGGTAACATTCATTGAAGAGTATTTTGAGAAGCGCAGAAATACGAATGCTAACAATGATGTGTGGTGTGCAGCTAGCTGATGGTGTGAGTATAAAGAAGTTGATATTTAGATTGGGGTTGAATAGTATGATTGTTGAAGTGCTGAGATATGAGAGTTTGAGATGGCTGGGTCATGTGTTGAGAAAAAAAGATGATGATTGTGTTAAGCAGGCGTGGAGGTTTGAGGTTAAAGGTATTAGAGGAAAGTGAAGGCCAAGGTTAGCTTGGAAAAGAATGATAAAAAATTTTTGTTGTGAGCTTGGGTTAGGTTTTGAAGATGCTTATTACAGGGTGAAAGAGTTAGATCATGGAAAGAAATCAGTGCCCTCTTGGAAAAGATGCTGACTATAATAAAATGACTAATGCATTTAAAGTGAGTTTTGCAATGGCACAAATGAAAATAACTAGGTTAATAAGTGTTAAACAAAAACTATATTAAACAACAAACCACATCCAAGTCTATTATCTGTAACTCATTACTCAAGTCCTCCATGCTGTAAATTGTTGCTGTGATGATAAGGAGAAAGTTTTTATGATGAGATGAAAGAGACAAAGATGAAAATTTAAAAAACAGTTTTACTTTTATTAATTATTATATGATAATTAATATATTAAACCTTTAATCAAAATATTTGAGAGATTTTGTTGACTTTGACACTTGGCTTTGAAGGTAAGAAGAGATGATGGCAACATTGTTCTATTACTATGTTGCAGTGATGTAAGAGAATGTGATCTTTTATGCAGTCTCATTAATTCACGTTACCCAATAAAATGACTACAAAATTTGAAACTTATTCAGTTTTGAAATCATGAAGTCGTGAGAAAATGAAACTAAATATGAATTTCAAATCTTTTATTTGCTTTCGAGCAAATTAAACAAAAATTTCTTTAAGAAACACACGTCTGTGGCTTTTGCAAATGCAGTTTAACAAAAGAAATTTAAAAGTAAACTTTTAAGTTGTTTTAAAGTTACTTATGTCTACAATGTAAAACACTATGTTGAAAGCAAATTACAAAAAAATGACATAAATTTGTGTATGATTAAGAAAGTATTGTGAATTGAAAGCCTCAAAAAAGTGAATTAGAAAAACACGATTGAGTTTTTAATTTTTTTATTGACACGAACTTATCGATATGGTAAAATTTGGAAATGAAATTATTTACCAGATAGAAGAATTTTTTCATTGTAATAATCTTTAATGTTAATTTTAACTGAATACTCAATGTAATAAACTAAATTTTGTCTCATTAGCTGTAGAAATCTTTTTAAGCATTGGTTTCCACGATTTTTTCTTTCTTTCTGATTTAGAAAACAAGTCACTCATGAGAAACAAGTGCGGTTGCCTCAACGGATTTTTTAACCCGGATTCATTTAATGCCTATTCAAAGGGGAGTTTGAAATTAAAATTTATAATTGATCAGACTAACACATGCTATTACAAAGCTGAAGAGATGTTGGCAGAATATCTTCAACTTCTAGCTAACTGAGTAAACATTGTTAAATGCCTAGATTTTTCTAAGCTCCCAAGCAGCATTCCACCCAGGTCTCTGAATGAGGTTGATTTCAGCTATGATGTCAAATCGGTCACTCCTTTCAGACATTCTCAAGTTTAGCACACAGGCACTTCGCGATCAGGCAAGAGTATTGAATGACGAGTCTATAGTTTCTGAATCAAAAATTGAGAAAATTACTGAAATAATCATTTTTAGAAGTTTTATGAAAAAAAACTAGAATTTATCAACTAACAAAGCTTTTTGTACAATCTATGAATATTTAAACATTATGATACATGAAAATTGATTTGCATACATTTGGATTGACTTATCAGCGTTGAAAATCCACTTTTGGAGTTTTTTAAATAGATTTTAAATAAAAAAATATTATTGTGCATAATTTTAATTTAAAAAAAAAATAATAAATAAATTCTTACAAAATCCTAAAAAAGCATATGATTGGTGCATAGCTGATTGGCTAATCTTAAAGCAATGCTTCGCAACTTGGAACTTCTTTAGCAAGCGCTTTGATCTATAAGGTAAAGCGCTTTATAATACCGCATTACATTACGTTAATCAAAACTACTCGAAACGGTCTTTAAAATTTAGGATATTACATGAGATAAAAATCTAATACTTTTATTAATTAAAAATCGACTAAATTTTAAGCCAAAATTAAGAATTAAGGTCAAACTTCAAGAAATAAACTTCAAATTGTAAAAATCAATAACGCAGGGAAATATGTTAGAAGTTTATAATTTTATTTTGAATAAAATTTGTTTCAAATAATTTTATTTGGTTTATTTTTAAAGAATTTAAAGTTTTTAAAATAAAAAAATAAATGAATCAAAAGATTCTTGATTCTATGATTGTTCATAAACTGCTCGTAAATGCGTAAATGGTTTAAACTTCCGCGATCCTTGTAAACCAGATCAAAACGAGCGAAAACCAATTTTTGTGCACATTTCGAACTTTATGAATATAGGTCAGAAAAAAGACCCTTAGTCGTCCTACAACCAATCCTGCTTTACAGGGAAGTTTTTTATACCTTGAACGTTATTTATGACATCGAATCACTTTTCATCTGATTGACAATTTAAGTGTTTCCATCATAGTATTGATAAATGTAAACGTCAATTAAATTGATTGTTTCTGCCAAAGTAATAATCATAAAAAAGAAAATACATTTTATTTGATTGGTTCCAACGTAATAATAATCATAAAAAAACACAAATTCAACCAATCAATTATCCAAATGAGACACTCAAACAGACGCACATATGTGATGGTGAAACACTAACGTGCGCGAAGATATTAATCACACGCTCCTTGCTCCTCTGGCCCAAACATTTTGAAACTAATGAAAAAATAATACTTTCCTTTTATACAAATTTGAAAATTTTTTATATAAAAGTTGACTCACATTTATACAATAAACACTCAAAGACGGAAAGAAAGAAAAAAAAGAAAAAAAAAAGAAGTAAAAAAAAGAAAAAGAAAAAAAAAGAAACAAACAATGTTATACAATCTATTTTTTGATGTGATCGAAAGTTTTATGCCAATAATGGGTGGAACAAAAAACATAAAAGTAATAATAAAAATTAGGAAAGTATATAAATGACTGTTGAATCACGAGTGAATGATTGTGTTGTGAAAAACATACGTAAATAATCAAGACTTTATAACATATAGTTTAAACGATTGACAGTCAAAGTATAATAGTATTTGAGTTGAAATAACAGTCAATCAATTTCGTTAATTAGTTGAGTTTTTCTATGAATCTGTTAAATTTTTGTCTGTTTTTATTGCATTTTGCCCCTGTATGCCTCTCTGAACGTATGATAGAACGAACAATTGAAATTAACTAATAATTTTGGAAAAAATATTTGTAAAAAGTTTAAACTGATGTATATATGTATATGTAAATTTGAATTCTTTTTATATTTTAGCTTAAAAAATTACAGCTATTCAAAATCTTCAAACTACTCTTTTCAATGCTAGGCGGTTCAAAGCCCATTTGCTAAAATTAATGAATTCATATGAGATCATTTTGAATCTCGCTTTTTTTGTCAAAATTCAAATCTATTTTTTTTCTGTGTTTTTGTGAAATTGTTCTAAGGTTGAAACAAAGGTTTCACTTTAGTTTTCTTTAGCATTTTGGGCACAAACGGGTTAAGATAAAAAGTCAAATGGTTTTTGGTAATTATTAACCAATAAATATAAAATTGCTATTCTTAAGTGATTTCATATGAGTTCAAAGACAAAAGCCATTGACAAGTGTTGTATACAAACATAACATTTTTTTATAAACCTATTTGAAGGACTTTGAAGTTTATCAAAACGTAGATGCTTTCTCTTCCTTCATCAAATTCAACGATTCCACTATTGTTAGTTGTTTATTACTTCAACTTTTTTAAAATTATTTTTATCAGTGTTTTTACTTTTATTTTTATTAGTTTTATTGGGACTACAGTTAGGATGCATGTTGGTTGACGGCAAGGAGTTGTGGGTACAAGTAAAAGATGAAGTTAATATATTAAATATTTTCTAAATAAGTTAAAAAACAACAAATTACTCATATTTATAAATATACATATTATTGATTGGAATGTATGGGGCTAAACTATATTAGCCGTTACAAAATAGTTAAAATTAAATAACAGAAGCTGTTAGTATATGCTATTTTGACAAAACTACAAAAAAATCAAATTGAACTTTTACATAAATATAATATTTCACAATAGAACCGTGAGAAAAGACAAATGAGAGACACAAGAGGTTATAGCGCCACATTTTTCGAAGGAGAGGAGAAATCCAGAGCTGACGGTTTTTTTGATTCTTGCGTGTTTTTAACTATTTTTTTATCTTCAGAAACTTTCATTTGAGTCTAAACATAGAACTAAAAAGAAAAACAAAAGTTTTCCACACAGACTTAGTTTTTGCCATTCTTCACAGTTTTACTGAGTTTCATGATTTCGGGATTCGGATCTTTTCTAAGAGCAGTTGGTAAAATCGTTTTTGTTTTACCTGTTCTATTTACCAGAGATTTAGCTTTTATTAGGTAGTGATAATCCATAGATTCATGGGCTGATGTTTCTGTGTCTCGTCTTAATGTGACCAAAAAGATGAAGCGGCGATAAGTAATAGTTTGGCTTAGTTACTGCGTTTTTGTTATTTTGTGTAGCTCTTTCAAATATTTCAAACCAATTTCTACCACTCGTTTTAGCAGGCCGCGATAAAAAGAATTCAAACTGGTTTCACCAATCTTTGTAAAATCCCAGATATAGCAAGACTGACCACGTAAGCGTTGAACAATCTAATATTTTTCCTGGTTGACTGTTCATCTTTTTTAAACTTGATAATGTGCGTTCAACTTACGAAAAACTTCGTGAAATTATCTATATTATATTATATAAGTGATTGATTCAAATCGTTTTTGTTGAAAGACAAGTTCAGTTATTTAAAATTTTGTTTGTTTGGAACTATGCTTGTAATGATTATCTGTTTCATTTGAAAAATTTAATTTTTATGAGACTTAAGGAACTTTTTAAATCTGATAAAAACTGTTTTGTCACGTTTAATTTTTTCATTAACCTGTGATCAAATGTTTTGTCCATTTCAATATAAAACCTTATTGGCATCAATTTTTATTATAATATTTCATTCATGCGTATGAAGTATTTTTTTTCATTTATAGGACATCACAAACCTATTGCTTATTTTTCTAGTATAACCACCTTGTAATGCATCGTTTTCAAAATAAATGTTTGCTACAAATAGGTCGTTTATTACAATAATTTTGAAATCGATACTATTGTTTTTTTATATTCCTTATGATAGAATGTGATGGTTTGCTTTGAAAGTAATTAATATTGAAAATTCAATAAAAAATACATCAAACGATATCGAAAATGAAAGCATACAAAATAACAAACACAAAGCCAGGTGGGAAAGGACAACACGTAGTGAGACCATCAACAACATCCGTTCCTATTACTCCTCCATCGTCAATGCTGTATACTACTGTTTATTATTTTAAGTTTTATTCATAGTAAAAAACACATAATCGAATAAAAAGTGAGATATCATAATTTAAGTGCTTTCAAGGGATTTATAATGTTCATTGGCCATTCGAATGAGGGCACTCAAAATCCATTACTTTTATTATTTCATGCCATTAAGTTGATTTGAAAACAAACGACACTAACTTAAATCAGAAAGAAAAAACTTTTTATCCAACCGTCAAATTTAAAAATAAATAAAATTATTTGAATTGTTTGTGATAATCAAAAACAAAAGATTTTTCCTTATTTTCTTGAACTTGCGAGAGTACCTAGCACACTGAAAGCCATACTTATAGCTTGAAGTAGGAAGGAGGTTGACCGCGGTCCTCCTGTTTCTTGAGCTATTCTTTTCCCGATCTCTCTTATCAATCTCAGTCTGTTTAGACTCCAAGAACCAAAAGTTTCAACTCCGATTGGTATAACTTCATAATCCGCTGAAAGGTTGCGGTATTATGTCAGCTTAGCTGTCTCCGCGCTTTCAGCTACTTTTCCTGGAATAGCTGAAGAAATTTGTATGTGGCTGGAGGCGATGGTGTCGCTACAAGTGAAATCTCACACCATAATACGATCATTTTTCCAAGGGTAAATTGTCATTCCATCTGGACGTTTTCCCTCAGAACGAGATACACCATTTGGTTTAAGAATCGAAGGTATATGGGCTGATGACAGAGCTCTCTTTATTATGTCATTTACTTGAGCGTGTAGAGAAAATCTTTCAGCACTCTTTCTACAACTGAGACCATGCACTCCCGATTGATCTACTCTAGTGCCGCAGACTCAAGTATGAGGAATGCACAAGGGTGAGCCTAAACGTAAAGCGCAGCTGATCCTTAGTTGAGATCTGTTTATTTTCAAACCCAAGGAAGCTATAGAAATGGCATTGAGCCAAGAAGAAGATTGTTTTGAAGAGACAGCCAACAGACTCGCTTTTTCTAAATCTAATGTCGAACTTGAAATCAGCTTTTCGTGCTTCAGCTTGGCATACTGCATATCCCAGGCAGCTTGAACACTAGGATTACCTAAAAAACTGCTGTTATTTCAAATTTTTTTAAAATAAAGAATCTTAGCAGAGTTGTAGTACGAATCGTCTAAAATATTGTGGAAATTCGGTAAGAGCTTTTTAACATGTGTGCTGCAAGCGTGGACTGAGGATAGAAATGCAGGAAGCGATAAGTCTACGGCTGATCTTACTCCCAGCCCTCCTAGGGCTACAAGTAAAGTTGATTGAGTCCAATTTCTGTCTGAAAGTTTGATGTTGATAACTTTTTCAAGGGATGTTTTTAATAAAGCGTTTTATTTTTTTAAAACTTTAGAATTAAAGCATGGAGCAGAACGGAGAAGGTAGGTTAATTTTGGAATTGAAAAACTATGTTTTAAAAGAAAAAGTGCATCTTGGGGATCGATTTCCATTAATCTTTTTGTCATTCTTTTCAAATCTTCTAATTTATGGGATAAAAATGTTTCAATTGTTGATTGATGAATTGGAGAACCTAATAAGGATAGATTATTAATTTCTAAATGCTTTATTCCTGAACTTAATGGATTGAACTTAGTTAAGATATGTGGTGATTGATCGTTCAAGTTAATAAAAAACAGTTCGCATTTTGAAGAGTTTGTTTCAAGTCCGAGAGTTTCTTTGGCGTTTATAATTTTATTAAAATCCGACAATACTTTTTCAGCATTTTCGGCCAAAGTTCCATCATCTAGGTACCAAATGTTTAGTTCACTTTTGCATTCATTAATCAAGCTTTGGATGGCAAGAGAAAACAAAAATGGGCCCAAAGGGTCCCTCTGTTGTACACCTTCTTGAGATAAACCCTAACTGCCCCTCTTATATCACCACAAGCCAATTTAGAAAACACCATTTTAGCCCATGTGCGATCAGTTTTCATTTTTGATTTTTTTGTTGGTTGTTTTAACGGGTTGAGAGAATGAATTTTCTGAAAAGTCACTTATCTGTCTGTTAATGATTGTCGCTAATGATTTTGACTTTTTGCCACTTCTATTTGGGTCGAGAAAGCATTTTTTAGAATAACTAAAAAGGTTCTTCCAATCTGTTAGACTATTTTCCGCAACAATTTTGTTCCAGATACTGGTGAGAAGGTTAATCAGAAATAAATAATAACGTACGTAATTGAAAGAAATCCAATTGTTCAAAGCAATAAAAATTGCACTTTTTTTAATGCGTTGTAAAAAATGTGTGTAAAAGATAAGATGGTTGTGTTGATGTAAAACGTGTTTCCTATGGGATTTATTTTATGATGATGCCCATCATAATATAGGAAACAGTATTATAATAGAAATTTTTTAGATGGATTTGAGATACAAAAGCATAAACCAGGGCGACTTTTCCATCAGTGTGAAATTAGCTGGCTTTGTCATTGCTACAGTGAGTTTGTTGTGTGTGCGCGTGTGTAGCTAAGTACATGAAATGATGGACAGACGGATGAAGACTCAAGCTGGACAATGAAATACACAGAAGTAGAAGGAAAATACACATACGTTGATGCCTACAAAGTAAATTCATTCGCCCTTGGTGCAGCGGTTTTTAAAAAATTATAACTTTTTCGAAATTTTATGAACATGAACTTTAAATTTACTCTATTGTTACACCTCTTACACTACTGATATGATTCTTTAGGTATTGGATCATTTTCCATCATGGCTAGACAACAATTTCAGAAACATTCCTGCTTTCGATAACATTCTTATTCTCACAGAGTAATTACTTTTTGTGTGATGATTTTCATAAATGCTCTTTTGGAAAGAAAATGCATCAAAACCAAACTTTTAAGACGACCATTGAAAGGAGGAACCCTAGATAACGGCAGAGTCAGATTTATTTCAGGTTAATAATAGTTTATGATGTTATTTGTATAACAGAAAGTTTTTGAATAAAACATTTAAATTTATAATTTTCTAAAAGTTTGACATACTACAGTATTGGCAAATATCGGAGCCATATGCAACCATTATGCTATCAGTATTAATATGGATTCTAATCCTTTTGCTCTCACTGGAACTGCAGCACATGAGCTTGCACACAAGTAAGTGCGTTCATAAATGCACATGAACATTATATTTCATTGTAGACATTGTAAAGAAAAGTATCAGCCAAATTATTATTGTTCAACAGTATATTTTAGTCAAAATTTTCAAAATTTATTCTGATAAAATTCAAATTTTGTGGATACATTTTATTTTTTAAGTTAAAAAATTTTTTTTCTTGAAAAACGCTTTTTAAAAACCAACAAAAATTAACTTCTCTACTGAAGGCCAAAACTATGTGCTACTTAGTCTCACTGATCTTAAATTGCATGCTTTAGACTGAATTTATCCTTCGTCCTACAGCCTAGGCTCTCTTCATGACACTATCACCAAAAATAACTGCAATGCTGAGGATCAGTACATTATGTCTCCAGCACCTGGTTGTTAACAATATATATTTTTGCATTATAATAATTGTTATTCTATAAAAAAAACAATTATTATAGTTACACTTATTGTCATAATCTTTAATTAAATTATATTTTTTTCAACAGGAGGTCTGAATCTGAAAAATTCAATGAATCTTTTCAAATTCTCCCCTTGTTCTGTCGATTACATCAGAAACTATTTAGGGGCTCTCTCACTGTAAGATGATGATAATGCTGTTCATGTGTTGTTAAAGATAATTCATTATGTTCATGAATAATTTTTTTGATGATGATTTCAATATCGAAAAGGATGCAAAAGAATTGTCTGTTACAAGCATCATACAACCCTGATTTGGATGGCATTCCAGGTGTTTTCTTTTATCTTTTGTTTAATTATTCCAATGTTATATTGCAACTATTTATTATGTAGCTATTTAACACTGAAATTTTTGACCTTATTTTCTATTTACCGCAGTGCACAAACCAATAGGCCAGTTTATAGACCTGGACAGACAGTGTCAACTTCATTATGGCATCGATTCTTTCTATTGCGCGGTTTCCAAATCTCCAAAAAATATTTCCAACGTTGGAGTGTTATACTTAGCTTTGACAAATGCTCCTGTTTTGAACTGAAAAAAGGCTCTTTTGAATGTGACGCTCTTAATAAATAGCATACTAAAAGTGTCCGTATGGAAACAGCATTACAAATAGTTTATGTATTTGATAATGGCTATGACTGCACCTTCAGGTGACGTTCCTATAATGTTTGAGCCTTTGATGTATTGATGATGCTTTTATTTTTTGATGCACTTCATTACCAACTCAGATTTTTGTCGCAGTGGCGATTACAAAGGACTAGATTTTATTGTCGCATTGAAGTTGCAAAAGTGCCTAGCCAGTGTTATGTTGAACATTTTGAACTCAAATGCTGTGCTTCGTGCTCTGCTGTCAAAGAACCATGTCAGTCTATAGGGATAATATACAAAATAAGTTGGCCAGACAACAAAACAAACTTAATTATACATTTAATTAAACAGATACAACGTGCGCTTATGGTGACAGAATTCCATCTTTTTGTGCATCAATAAAAAGTTATCAATGCTACGAATCGGACGTGAAAACACAATGTTGCAAGACTTGTCAAGCATTAGTGAATGAATTGCCTAAAGGTATATCCTGATATTTTGTGTGTGTTATAATAAAAATGTAAAATCACAGCATGATTCTAACTAACGAAACAGAGCTCTCATGTGAGTATGGCGACAAAACAGACTGGTGTATTCAAAGCCATCCCTCTATATGCTACCGAGACACTTCTACATGCTGCTCTACGTGCTATAAAAGATATGTTTCGAAAGATATAATTGAAAGTACGTTTTCCTTATAAAAACTGACAAAACGAATATTGCTGAAAGATTCATTATGAATGTTTATAACCGATTCTGCTGATTGTCAAAATAATTATTTTTTAGATTGCCGATACTTGGACAAGGCGGCATATTGCGAAAAAATCTCACAAAAAAATTGCGTTTTTGTTCGATTATTTATTCAATAAAAGTAAAATAATTACATATTAAATATATACTTGAAAAATTCAATGGTTTTAGGATATCATTGCTAAGGATTGTTGTTATTCATGCAATGAAACACTCAAAAGTTATATTGATAACGTAATGGCTGCTCCTCCTGCCCCTACCCTCGGTCTCTTTGAAAAAAGGTGAAAATAATAGTCATTGTTTTCAAATATTTGGTTCATTATTGAACAAACGGAATAAAACATACATGTTATTTGTAAAAAATGTTACAGAGCTAACTACTTTGTAAACATTAAAGAACATAATTTGAAAAAAAGCTAATTTTTTTAATTTTCAGTTTCACCATATTTTTTACTTCTCCAAAAAAACTAAAAGGATTTTAATAATATCGTAGCCAATCATAGTTGTTTGCCTCAACTCTGGCCTGACTGTCCTTTGGTACAGCATAATACGGATATTTTTTATAGTGTAGAGAGCAGTTATATATATATATATATATATATATATATATATATATATATATATATATATATATATATATATATATATATATATATATATATATATATATATATATATATATATATATATATATATATATATTATATATATATATATATATATATATATATATATATTATATATATATATATATATATATATATATATATATATTCGGTCATTGCAAATCCTTTTTTTTCAAATCCTTCAATATTGGATCCCAGGCATTAGTATTAACTATGAGTTGTGGGTCATTAAGCCATTGAAAACAGAATTGTGCTTTTTTATTTCAAGGCTCCCTCACCAAGAGATTTTTTTGTAGTGAAAACTTGTTTTTATCTTTTTCAATTTCTAAAATCTCACAAGTCTCCCAGTTAATTTTTCCATGGGTCCAATAGCGAGCATGTTTGCTAATCCCTGATATTTTTGAGTCAGCCTTTTTTTATTCAACATCAGACCTGTGTTGCTTCATTCGGGTTTTTATACTCATTCTTGTTTGGCCAATATACGCTTTCTTCATATCACAAGAACATGTTAATTTGTAAACTCCTTTTTGGCCTATTTTTTTATGTTTCGGTTTATTAAATGAGCGTAGTATGTCTCCTGATTTGGGCTCAGAGGAACTATGGAAGAAAATATTGTGTTTTATGAAAGTTTTTTAAAGTTGTTCATTCAAATGTGGAATATAAGGGATAGAAACCCATGATGTGAGTTTTTCGTTGTTTTGTTTTATTTTCATCCTTCTTTAAAGCAACTTTTGTTTTTGAGCTTCTTAGTCTATCCTTATAATTTGTTTCTTTAGATATTGTTAGTTTCTTTGGTGTGTAGGTTCTTGTGATATTTTTAAGTATTATTCTGCTATATCCATTGTCTTCAAAATTGTTTATGAGGTAATTGATTTTGTTTTTTAAAAGGCTTTCATTGGGACACAATCTATGGGCACGGCATAAAGCTCCTTTGAACACTCCTATCCAAGTTTTCGGATCTTGGTTGGAGGACGGATTGATCGTGAGTCCCGAGTTAGATTATTTTCTATAAGCCGTGGTTTGTAATGTTCCATTGGTTTTTTTTATTAGAAGTGTGTCCAGAAATATTAAGGTATGATCAGTTTCGGTTTCGAAGGTAAACTTTACATTTTCATCGATTTCACTGAGGATATTAATAAATTCAAATTGTTCTTATTCTTTTTCAAAATTCCGAAAGTGTCATCAATGTATATTTTTAGTGAGCGAGGTGCTCTTAACTTCCTTTTTGTTGCAGTTTTTATGGATTCATTCAAAGTGAAATTCATCCAAATCTGCGCTATGGGTACCATAAGATTGAGCCCAATAGGTCCCGAGTCCTTCACGCTGCATATTGTGTTATCATATATAAAATTAGATGAAGACATGCATAAATTTATAAGGTCAGTGATGTCATCGGCTGTGACTTGTTCGTTTATGGAGATAAGTATCTCTTCAATTCTTTTTCGATTAAAGCTATGCATTTTCGTAGAGGTATTGATGGGAATAAAGCTTATGCATCAAAGCTTACCAGGTATTCGTCTTCCTTTAAAGTTATTTCTTTGAGGCTTTGAACGAATTGTACAGAGTTTTTACATGTGTAGTCACAAGCATCGACTAATGGTTGAATGAGTGGTATTAGATATGATGCCAGAGCTTTTTGGGGACAACCTCGATGTGATATAATGTTTCTTGCAAGAAAGTTTTGTTTTTTTTGTGAGTTTTTATTAAAGGGTAAGATACAAGAATCAAAAAACCTGAAGGATAAATTTGTTTATATTCATTTTCTGACAATTTTTCCTCTTTTTTCAGTTCCAGTATTTTTTTTTGGATTTTTATTTCTAAATTGTTTGTTTTGTCTTTGATTTATGATTTGATATTTTTAAAGGCTTCTATAGCTTTTTTTTTTAAGTTGATCGGGAAGTAGTACAACATAACCAATGCCCTTGTCTTGTGGGGTAATAGACAATTCATTGTTTTTTATTTTTTCCTTCAAATACTTTAAATCTTTTTTTTTTCATAGCTTGTTAAGTTGCTGGATGTAGTCGATTTCTTTTTTGCTAGATAGAAGATATGGGAAACATCTTGTCGAACTTTTTACCATTTTCAGAAAGGCCAGCTCTTTCTAGACTTTGTGCTGCTTTTTCCGTACAAAAAATTATGTTCATAAGAGGAGTTTTTTGGTGTGTTAAAGCATTGCTGAAAACACTAGACTGAACAGTGCTGGAGCAAGGACACATCCCTGCATTACTCAATTTGTCACTTGAGAAGGCTTTGAGCTGCCACCATCATTAAGCAATCTAGCCTCCATGCCGTCATGAAAAAGGCTAATAATCTTCATAAATTTTTCTCGACAGCTAAACTTTGCAACATATTTCTGGTCACTGAATTAAATGCTTTAGTGAGGTCGACGGAAGCCATAAAGAGATCTTGTTGTTGTTTCATATATTTTTCTTGAAGTTGACGAGCTGCAAAGATCATGTCAATTGTTCCCCGACCGGCTCGGAACCCGCATTGACTCTCAGGTAGGTGACCCTGCTTAAGGTGCTTCAGTAAGCGGTTCAAGAAAACACGAGCCAAGATCTTTCCTGCAATTAAAAGAGGAATACCTCTATGGTTGTCGCATGATCATTTTTTTCCTTTTCTCTTGTATACGTGCACAATATTAGCGTCTTTAAATTTTTGTGGACGCGTTTCTTTTTCCCAGTGAAATTGAAACAAATCAGTGAGTTTTCTGATAAGCAAAGTGCCACCAGCTTCGAATACCTCTGCCGGTATAGCGTCAGCATCTAATGCTTTACCTACTGGCTATTGTTCAAAGGCTCTGGTGACCTCCTCTACAGATGGAAGGGCATCAAGTTCTTTATTTATTGTGATTCGGAGTAGGCGATGAATAGCTTCATCACTTATCTTCGATGGTCGATTGAGGACGCTATTAAAATGTTTGGTCCATCTTTACAAGATCCCCTTTTCGTCATTGATCAATTTTGAGCCATCCGCACTGAGTACAGGTGTGCTTCCTGAGGTACGTGGTCCATAGAGGCACTTGAGAGAGTCATAGAAGCGCTTTATGTCCTTTCTATCCACAAAACTTTGAATCTCGTCAGCTTTTTGGCTGAGCCACGCATTTTGCAAAACTCGAAACTTTTTTTGAACATCTCTGCGCTTATTGATATAGGCATTTTTCTTTGCATCGGAACCCGGATCATTCTCGTGCGCTCAGAGAAACTGACGTTTCTCTTCCAGTAAAGTTTTAATTCCAGTATCATTTTCCAAAAACGAGTCTGGATGTTTTCTGGAGGTTGAACCTAGTACTTGTGAGGCAGAAGGATAGATTGCCTTTTTCATGGATTCCTAGTCGTTGCTCCCAGCCATTGACATCTGATGTTCAAGGGGGGTCACGATTTTCTGTTGAACAGTGGAGAGTTTCAGCTTTGCGACGTCAAGTCGTTTTAAAACGTTCTGTCCTTGTGGTCTTCTCATAGGACTAATGTGTAACTTGGTTTTCGAAACTATGAGCCGATGATCTGTCCAACAATCCGCACCACACTTAGCCTTTGTTACTTGCACATCACGTCGGTCTTTGGAACTGACAATGATGAAGTCAATGAGATGCCAATGCCTTGATCGGGGGTGCATCCAAGATGTCTTGTCGCGTGTTGGAAATCGGAACATAGTGTTGGTAATGGTGAGTCGATGAGATATACAGGTCTTTAGCAGTCGTAAACCGTTGCTATTGCATTTGCCAATTCTATGATGACCTAGAACTCCTTGCCAAGCCTGGTAGTTTTTAGCAACACAAGCGTTGAAATTGCCGAGTAGAATGAGTTTATCCGACGGTGAAACAGTGGAAATGAGGGTTTTCAGTTCTTCATAGAATTTATCCTTTACGTCATCTGTATTAGTCAGAGTAGGATCGTATGCACTTATGAGGATAGCAGATCTTTTTTTTCCCAAAGGAAGTTTGAGTGTCATAAGACGGTCATTCAAGCCATCCGGGACACTATCAAGCTTCTTCACTATGTGGTTTTTAATAGTAAAACCAACTCCAGCTTTGCGTCGTTCACTCTTGTTTCTTCCACTCTTGAAAAAAGTGTAGCCATCACCAATTTCAGTGAGATGCTCTTTGTCTGAGAAACGGGTTTCACTGAGAGCAGCAATGTCAACTTGATAACGCCCAAGTTCTCTGGCAATCAGGGCTGTTCTGCGTTCTGGTCTTTCTGATTTGTTAGAATCTATCAAGGTTCTAACATTCCAGCATGCTGAAGTTAAAAAAAGTGGATTTTTATTTGGACTGCAAAGAAGAAACTCGCTAGCTGCGGTTTGCTGACCGAGTATAAATAGAACAGGCTATTTTTAGATCATCTTTTTTAGCTCCACCTTCAAACAAGGAGGTAAACAAAGCTATTCTAAAGAGAGCTGCTTGGTCGCTCAGGGGGCTGCCAAACTTCCCTGCTGTTCTAGATTCAAGGAAAAACAACCATATGGCCTGAGCCGCCTGTGTACAGGTTTGCAACTACAGCTTCCAGTGTTTCCACACCTGCTGCTTCGCTGCTTTCCCAACGCCACAGGGCTTTAATAAATTTTTAATGGTCTTGTTGCCATGACCTGCGCTGAAATGAGATTTAAGTGAAGAAGGCTTGCGCAGCGCCAGCCTTACTTTATCGTCCTATAAAGCCCGAGACAGCGGCAAAACATGGTCAAGACAGCTGGAGACTAATCTGGATGCAGGAGATGCTGGAAAGCTATGCTAATGCATCATCAAACCTCTTAAAGGGCTCCATTCCTAGTTTATGTTCGGGTTTGCTCTTTAAGCCTTTACTTCTAACGAGGAGCTAAACCGCAAGGCAGCGGTGATACTAGGCTGATGACCCGGTTTGGTCATCGTTGAATAATCTGTGGCGCGGACAAAACTTGCTGGTTCAATTTTGATCGATCGTAAAAATACTTATAATTCCATTATTATTACATATTATAGTAAATCTAGAAAATTGATATAATTCTTTTGTCTTTTTGGGATGTTAGTCTTATAAAAATTTTAATCTATTCTATTTGGAGATTTGCGATTCTACTTATAAGTACGTACAAAAATAATGATATTGATAAATATAACTGCAATGAAATGATGAAACAAACACTCGTAATTATATTTTCAAATAAATTTATTCTTATACTATATTCTACTTCTAAGTTTATAACTATTTTTACGAACATATAAAAATAACAACATACTGATTCATTTTGAATATTTAAACTACATTTTTATCAAAAAAATATATTGTTCTAAGAGTTCAGCTGTATCATAAACGATCGCTTCAACAAATTCGCCAAAGGCCTGGAACTTCTGCACAAATTGATTGATTCAGAGAAGAAGTTCCAGGCCTTTGGCGAATTTGTTGAAGGTGCGTTTAATATGCGCATAACCTAGTTAACAACTTGATAAGTAATACGTAGTTAAGTAATTTATGTGTAGTCATGTATATACTAGTAATTATATAGCAATTTAAGCATACTTTATCATCATCGAATTCATTAAATAATTTTATATTTTTTGCAGGGTATTATATACTACTTATAGGTTTATATATGCGTGTGAGTAATTTAATGCACCTGACTAAGGAATAGAAGCAATGAAAAAGAAAAACTAATTCTAGAAATTAGATCTGCAATTATTAGTTAATGAAACCTTCGGTAGTTAAAAATATATAATAGTTAAGTTATATATGAAAGGGGTCCGCCTCAACGGCCACGGACGGGCAACGGTATATTTAGTACCGGCAGTGACCTCATTAATTCTATATAATTTACACTGGTCACAGGATATAAGACTAATTAGCTCACTATGAGCTCGCTAAGATATATATATCAACTTTAGCAAGTTGTAGATAGCGTTAATTTAATCACTTCGACCCAACTTTAAGCTCTTAGAGCTTTGGGTTGTTGTAGGTGATAAATGGATCATAAACGAAAGTTTTGAATCCAGCAAACAGTGTATGACAAACAAAAGTGGAGATAATGAGTCTCCTTGGAATATTCCTCTCTATATTTCTACTTCACCCAGATTTTAATTGTTACAGGTCAATTCTACCCGCCAGTTTTTCATTGTGGATTGTAAGAAGGTTATCATTTTTTTATTCAGCCCAAGTGAATAAAGGTAGTCTATTATCCAGGAGTGGGGCAGCATATCGAACGCTTTTTGGTAATCAATCCAGCCCATTGCTAGCTTTTTCTTTCTCGTTTTTACCTCTTTCAGTATCATCTTGTTTATGTATAACTGATCTTCTGTTTCTCTGCTTTTCCTTCTGCATCCTTTTTGTTCTTCTGGGAGAAACTGGTTGTTTTCCAAAAAGGCGTAGATTTCATCTGTTAGTAATGCTGTCAATATATTCCAACATAATGGTAGGCATGTAATTGGCCTATAGTTGCTTGCAAACGTTCCTTTTGATTTATCTTTTTGTATCAAAACCGTTCGACCTTTTGTCATCTATGCTGGCGTTGTTCCTTTGTAGCATTCTGCTAGATATTTTACTAACCATTGATGCATGGACTTGAAGTTTTTTAGCCAAAACCCTTGAGCACCGTCTGGTCCAGGTGCTTTCCAGTTTGGTATTTTCGACAAGAAATTTTGTACTTTTCCAGAATTAATAATAAATTCTTCTTGTTTTGGTTTACCATTCATTGAAGTTTTGAAGTCTTTTAACCACTTGGCATTTTCATTATGTGTTCCATTTTTACTCCATAAGTTTGACCAAAACTCTTGCTTTTTTTTTCCTGGTATCTCACTTGTGACGTGCACATCTTCACTGTTCAAGCGACTATAGAAACCACTTTCGTTGTTCCTAAACTGTCTGTTCTGATGGTATTGCTTTATTCGTTGGTCATATCTTTTAATTTTCCCACTTTTGGCTTTAAATTTTTGTATTAGCTCCTCTTTTATTCCTAGTAGTTTTGTTTCTTTCAACTTATATTTTCTTTGCAGCGTTTCCAAATTTTTCTTTTTTATTGGCTTATTTTCTTTTATTGCATTCACCCAACTAAGCTCTCTTCTTATATCTTTTATTTGGCCTTCTAGTCGACGTTTCCACCAGGGTTCTTTCTTGATTCCTGTCTTACCAATTTTAACTATCCCCATATCAGTCACTAGAACAGCTCCGCAATATATCAGATCATTAGTTTCAGTAATACTTTTTACTTTTATTTTGCCAATTTATCATCTATTTTCTTCACGGCTGCATATAGTTTTGTTTTATCTCTTAATGCTAGTAATATTGTTCTATTATTCTTATTTATTTCATTCAACCGGTTTAGCAAAATTTTTTCTTCGTCTTTGGCTTCCATTTCAAAAGAATCTTTCTCAATAGGCACCTCATCACCAAACCTATCAACTCCATTCCTTTCACATCCTATCTCCTCTATAAGCACTGACGATTTAGCTTCACAACACAATTTTAATTTTTATTATTATTATCATTATTATTATTATTATTATTATTATTATTATTATTATTATTATTATTATTATTATTACTATTACTCTTATTATCATCATCATTATTATTGTTGTTATTATTATTATTATTACCAAAATTATTATTATTATTATTATCATCATAATTATTATTTCGATTTTTATTATTATTATCGTATTTATTAGTTTATCTATATTTTCTTTTTGGGTATCATTTATGACCTGTTCTTTAATTTGTTCTAAATCAGTCAGTTTTTTATTGCAAATGATGTATCTTCTTTGATTCGCTAATTTATTTGCATCGATGTTTTACATCTTGTTGCTTTCGTTATAACGTGTGCACCATATTATGTAGGTACCATTAGTCTTGTTACTAGATCTTGGGTTTTTTAGTGTATAGTAAAAACAATAAATAACTTCTTTATACTCCTCTCTAGTCCATTTATTTCTTTTTTCTCTGGAATGAATCATTGGTGAACCTGAATGGCCAGAGGTGGGTAAAAACCCGTTCTGGGGTCTACATAGGTTTTCATTTTGAGAGGAGTTCGATCTATCAGCGAATTTTTTGACCTCAGTCTGATCATTTACTGAAGGTCGCGTCCCTTCTTTGACCGCGTGAAGAATGAATATATTATATTGATATCTGATTTTTTGAAATTTTTGAAGGTCGTTTGTTGTTTTGTTGCTTGTGAGTTTGATTTTATAATGTTTTTCAAATTTTTAATTATTATTATTATTCAATTTTTTATTATTAATATTTTATTATTTCACTTATTTATAATTTTGATATTTCTTATTTTAATTATTTATCATTGTTTTTTTGAAGCTTATAATTATTTTTTGGTTGTTATACTTTCTTTGTTGTTAGATCTATTTATAGCTCTTTATTGCTGGTCGCTTGTTTTTACAGCGGCCATTTTTATAAAAGTTATCCAACTTTGGTTGAAATTTTGAAATACGCAGAAGTGCAAAAATAAAATTTTTGAATTTTTTAAAAAATTTATCATTACTTTTTCCGCAACATTTCGTATTTGTCCGTGTTTGAATCAAGTTGTGTCTGGTGTAATATCAAGATGACCAGCAAAACTTTATTATTCCTTAAGTACTTTTGCTTTTTCAATAAATTATGCTTAATATGTGTTTCTTACTTAATTTAAGTTATTTATATAAACTTATTCACAAATAAAAACACTGTTACAATAATTCATGAAATCAGCGGAGCTCACTTAACTCGAACAACGCAAACCGACGTATAATATTAATAATAATAATGATAAAACTCGTCCAATTACGTGTCTTTCACAATATACAAGCTTTTAACTTCGATACTATCAGAAAGAACCTACGAGCACATGGAAGGATATAACTTTTTCCCGATAGAACAAAAAGAATGCGGAAAAAGGGTCTTATGGTTGTAAAGACCAACTTCTCATAAATAAAATGGTTTTAGAGAATACAAAATCAAAGCATCGTAATCCAAGCACAGCATGGATTGATTATAAAAAAAGCGTTTGACAGCATGTCTCATTCAAATTATCACCCATTTTGATCAACTTCATCAAAACTAAAATAAAATTATGGAATAAAAATCTTTCTTCCTCGCTCTAATGGCATCTTTTCTTTCTTTGGTTTAAAAATAAAATGCGATATCTTTCAGGGTGATTTTTTATCTCCACTTCTTTTTTGTATGGCACTCATACATTTATCAAAACTCTTGAACGAAACCAGGTATGGTTATAAGATAAAAGGAAAAAATATAAACCATATGTTCTATATGAATGGCCTAAAAATTTTTGCTCCAAATGATGGAGAGCTAGAAGGAATGCTAAAAACGGTCAAGAAGTTCAGTGATGATATCGGTATGGAGTTTGGTCTCAATAAATGTGCTAAGGCTTCGTTCAAAAAAGGAAAACTATCTTATACTTCTGGAATAAAACTCAATGATGAAACTATTATTAGAGAGTTAGAGCAAGAAGAAGTATATAAATATCTCGGAGTAAACGAAGGAAGTGAAATGAAACACGCAATGATGAAAGAGAAACTAAGAAAGGAATGTATCAGAAGAGTAGGAATCATTATGAAGACAAAATTGAATTCAAAAAACCGAATAAATACAATAGCAGTATCCGTAATATCTTATAGTTTTAACATAATTAACTGGAGTTTAAGTGAAATAAAAAAAATCAGGAAACAGCTTGTCACAGAATGCATCATCTAAAATCGAATACAGACCGTTTATATTTGCAACGTAACAATGGAAGAAGAGGGTTAGTTTACTTGGAAACTTTTTATAAATCATCAACAATAGGACTTTTCCATTACCTAAGCAATTTTGAAGACTGGATGCTTAAGCTAGTTCATCTCCATGAAAGTTCAAAAAAACTTCACTCAATAGTTGAAAAAGTCTTTTTTGGGAAAAGGAAGAGATTTTTTTACAAAAACCTTCAGAAGAAGAAAAAAATATTCTAAAAAAGAGTCTGGAAGAAAGTAAAATTAAAATTTTATAGAAAAACATATGTATTATTAGTAATATTATTGTTAAAACTTAGACTATTCTGAAAACATTGTTAATCTTTCATAAATATTTAAGAACTATTTCGTGTCGTTTTTGTGTATTTTAAGATTTTACTAAAGAATAAAAATTATAGATAAAAAATAGAAATGAGTTTGTTTTTTGAAATATTTTATTTGATATATATAACAAAAAAGATCATATTGGTCGAGCAAAGAAAATATTGCAAGCTTTTTCGTTCCCCGCAAGCTTTAATTCGTAAGCTATATTACCGCAAGCATAACACTCCTGGATGAGCTATGTTACAATAAATCGTCGTTCTGAACGTTCAATCTTAACTTAATTTTATTATTAAACAAAATTTTTCATTTGAAGACCTTTTT
This sequence comes from Pterobdella sp. o SKG-2022, assembly GCA_964035795.1. Lineage (NCBI taxonomy): Eukaryota > Metazoa > Annelida > Clitellata > Hirudinida > Piscicolidae > Pterobdella > Pterobdella occidentalis. Next base: position 5,394,236 of record OZ038321.1, read on the forward strand.
ACCAATAACCAGACGAATGGCAATTATCCGATCAGACACTCTAGTGACCTCATAAACATTTTCCCACCATTTTTCTGATAGCAAAATACCCACACCACCAAACTTATTGCCTAAACCAGAACCAAAATACTTATACCTCAAGTTTTTACCATCGATTATTTTAACCAGAGTTTTCCATCTCGTTTTCTGAACGCAACAAAAATCCAACCTCCTACGAGACAACATTTCCACCATCTCGTCACCCTTTCCCTTAAGTGTACCAACGTTCAGACTACCGACCCGAAGCATGTTTGGACATTTGCTTGAGTTGCCACAAGAGCCCGACCCTGCTGCTCCATGTTCTCGAGAAGCCAAGCCGGAGACGTCACTGTTCACACTGTTTGGGACAGCACCGCTTATAGGTGAATTTTGTATTGTCTTCATGTTTTGTTTGGCTAGTTTTTTAACGGCAGGATTCCCTTCCTTGCACCAACTTGAACACTTATGGCAGTCCAAGGCCACCACCGTTCCCTACTAACTTAGGCTACATACCTCACCGTTGGTACCCTAGTGAGAGCACTCTTCCGCTGAACCACTGCTTTGCACCATGGAAGTCAAGATATGTAGACACCAGCTGCAGAAGCTACTGTCACCCAGGTTGTGACAGAAAAAACAACTGCTTGCTATAGACTATCCACAGACGAAGAGGCAGAAGTTTTTACCATTGCTCCATGTTAGCCGGGTCGCAGCCTTTCACTGCCAGTGTCAAACCTGTCCGCCTTGAGAGCCCCTACCAGGAACACGAGTTTCCGACGGCATAGGTTTGACACGAACCCGTTACCATCACCCACCGCGAGGAGGTCAGGGTTGGACTTTGGGTAACAAAACTTCTATAAATGAAATTTAGAAAACTGAGTTGACTTTATGAATGTATAAAAATAATCAAATTTGTGATAATAAACGAAAAAATATGTAGAGGAAACTTCAAATAAATTATTTTGAGCAATAAAATGTTAATTTTAGACAAAATTTGAACAACTTCATTGTCTTCATCTTTTTTCTTCAATGGGACTTCCACATCATCAAAATTGAAACCAGAAATTTCTTATCTTTTTCTTTATTGTTACATTCTTTGATATTAATTAAATAATAATATTTTTTTTTATCTTTTATAGAATTTTCATCAAAGTAATGCCAGCCTTTATTAGTCCCCAAAAAAAATAAAGTTGAATTATTTTTTTAAAATCACATCTAAAAAATATTTTTTCACAACTAATTATTTTCTATCTTTTTATTCTATATTTTCATTTAGTATTTTTTTAAGTAAATCTAATTAGTTAAATTTTTTAGTTTATATTTTAGTAACCAAGTTTATTATTATTAGTGCTTGCTACGCCTATTGGCGCATAAGGCAGCAACAAATAGTTTCCACACATTTCTGTTTTGAGCCAGCTTCAAAAGTGCTTCATTTTTTTGAACTCTGCTTCTACTGTCTAACGCTATGTTGTTTTGGAGCGGCCTCGTTTTCTTTTTCTCTCTGGTTTCCAATGAAGAGCTGTTCTGACTATGGAACCTTGTTCTCTTCTCAAAACATGGCCAATCCATCGCCATCGTCTTCTCATGATGGTGGTAGCTATGTCTTTTCTGATTGCCAGGCTGCTTGACACCATTTTCATTCAGGAGATCACATCCATGCATCCCCATGACTTTTTCATTGCCTGTGTTATTACTTCCAACTTTTGAATTCAAGTCGCCCATGACAACTAGTATGTCGCGCCGAAAGGTTATTTCAACTTTATTCTGTAGCTTTCCACAGAATAAGTCTTTGACCTTATCTTCTTTTTCATTAGCCGGACTCTAGCATTGCAGAATATTCATAATAACATATTTTCTTTTTATTCTAATCTTAAGATGACTCTGCTACTTATAGGTTCACACTAGCATTTGCTTCTGTTTCCATTTTTAGAACTATACCTACTACTTCTTGGTGTTGGGTATCTTTTCGACCGGAATATAAAACTGTTTCACTACAAGGATGTTTTAATTTTTCTAGTGCCTGCCCATCTGTTTTTACTCACACCTAGGATATGCAATTTGTATTTTCTCATTTCTGCAGTGACCTGTGCCAGTCTTCCTGTTTCAAGCATTGTTCTCACATTCGAAAAACCAATTCTGGTTTCCCTTTTAGTACTCAAAACGTCCCTTTTCATGCCAGTGGCTTCTTCACGGTTTTCACAACTGCCAGTTATAAAAGTCTCCAAAGAAGACTCTGAGCGTCCATTGCACACATGTATAAAAAATTTTCTTGTTGCTGTTTCTGTAAAAATTTCTTTTTTTCCGGACATGGTTATTATCCTTGTGCCAAATCCCCAACCTGGTGGGCCAGAAACTACATTTAGTCTGGCTTCTATCTATCGATCTGACCGGCATGGGAAACCCTAACAGAAGCAAAGCTCCAGCCGGTTTAGCTCTTAGGATCCTCGAAGCGCACAAGCCACCCGACCTCGAGAAGTTAGCAGTTCACCAGGTGGAGTAACTAAGTTTATTACGTCTTTATTACCTTTTCCTTCTTGAGCTTCGCACTCAAAGATACACTCAATTTAGGTGCTGTTAGACTTTCCCGTAATTATCTACCAAACTTTCTTGACTTCACATTTGCTTTCACTGTAGTTTACTTAGTAAAATATAGCGTCCTTGCAGTTAATCTTTTGTGAGAATCTTTATATTATTTTACCAGAGTTTTAAAACCTTAATTCATTCACATCTAGTTTTTTATGATCTTTTCAATTATTTTTGAACTTCCGTTGCTAGGTGTTGGTTGGAGCGTTTGAATGTTAACTGATTCATATCGAAAAAGTAATGTTCAAGTCGATAACTTCTAACATAAAATGATTCCAGATTTTAAATAGTTTTCACATGTCAAAAATAAACTTTCGAAAATACATGTAGGAGTGAATAAATTTAAACGATTATATAGAAAATTAAAACTAATATGATTTTATACTAGCCACAATCAAACGAGTATGTTTAAGAACAAAAATAAATTCTATTGAGATATAAAGCTTTTCGTTAACTAAGTAACATTTTCTATGAAACTAATATGAAATACAAAACAGTTTATGCATTCAAAATATCTTGACATAATCCCATGTAGGATCGACAACCAGTATATTGGCATTATGACTGGCCAATGCATCCTTTTTCCAGACACGTTGACAAATACACACAAGGAGTTAGATACACAAGCAAAGATACATTCTTGTGGGTACCTTGTTTGTTCAATTCGAGCCAACTCTAAGCCAGTCATCAAGTATCCCTTTGCCCTGAACCATCTGTTTCTCGCTTCATACAATAAGTCAAAAATAACATAGAAGTCATATGATTAGATTTTATATTTTATTCGAATACTAACGAGTGATGTCAGCGAAAGCTTCAACTTCACAAAAACACAGAGAACCAGTACCAGTTGCTGGTTGCTGAATTATGAGATGGTTAGCCATTCGCAAAGGACGGGAACAATCGACAGACCATATTTCTGAAGGATTTACTTTAAAAGGATGCTGGTAGCAAACGTGATACGTTCCAAGTATCACGGGTCCAGATTCATAGCCATGATCTGAAAGACCCACTATGAAGAAATCCATTTTGTCCTCTGTGTAAAAATTATGAAACTTGAGATAAATATAGATATTATTGTTTAGATTCAAAAACTAACCATATTCATTTCTCAAATAAACAACAACTTTGGAAACCAAGTGAAAATCCTGCATGCCACATATTCACCATCTGATAGCATTTATACATGAGTTTTTCCACATTATAGGGCTTCTATTTCCATCTACTGCCAGAGCTTGTGGAAAAATATTAATAAAATTAACATAACGTTGAAACATCGTTTTAGAAACAAGTTCATATCATCTGTGACGCCTAATGGTAAACTCGAAATTTCTAATTTGTTCTTCTGAGAGCTACCAAAAACCGCATATACTATGTACAATTGATGAAATTCGAATAAGCTTTCTTGGATAAATAACCTGAGTAAAATTTTTTTTTGTATTGTTATATAGTCAGAATGAGTAAACTTAGATAATCAATTTTTTCATGAGTACCACAAAAGGTACATAAAATATTGGTTCCATGTTTTGTGCATGACGTTAAAAACACCGACTCAGAATTCTAGCGTTAGGGTCTGCAAGCTGGTGGGGTTGGTACAAATCTGAACGCTTTTTCACTGTTCTCCACTAATCTTTGAAAGTTACTTATACATCGAAAAACTTCGTTCATTGAAAAACTTGTAAGCATTCTATTTAATTTGATCACTCATTTCTTTATTTTTATGAAAAATTTTAAACTTAAATAAAATACCCATTGCATAGAGAACATCCCATGCAAAAAGCATCAAAAGTAAAAATATTTCCAAATTAACTTTTTTTATGGCGAACGTTGTTGTGTTTGAAAGTTAGTTTTGCAAGTCAAGTATATATATTTGTTCAAGATGTAGTTGTTCTTTGAGAATAATATAAACGAGGTTTTCAATACAACGTTGTATATTCTGCCCTTGTTTAACAGAGCGATAAGAAAAATTCTGTATGTTCACGCTCCATTGAAAAATTAAAAATAATATTTTTAAAATATTTTTTTTAATTTTTTCCTACATGGTTAAATATCAAAGTTACAATCAAACAGGATTAGATGTAGAATAAAAAAACTCGAAATCTTTTGAACCAAAGTTTTAGACTCCGATTTACTTGCTAGGTCTTTAATGACATAGTTTTCAATTTTTCTTAATGAAAAGCCTATAATAAACCAAAACAGATATTGATGTGTCAAAAATATCTTTGTAATCAAGATGTGGTAAAAATACTAGAAAAAGACCTGCTCGAAATTTTATCAACCAATTAGCTGATACTAATCTTGATGAAGAAGATTTAAAAACAGCTATGATGGATAGGGAGTATAAGAAGAACATTCATAAAAGTTTGACATGATGAATGATGATGATGGAAAATATATAACACGACATAAACATTGTAAGACTGCTTGACTTAATCAAGGAAACAATCTCAGTTGGAAAAAAGCATGAAGTGGCTTCGAGCAATATTTAACTACACTTGTAGCTTATTATGTAAACTTTAGCTAAAAAAATATTCCATAATTTTTGCATTGTTTCAGTGAGAGAAGAAATTGGTCCCAAAATGAACTAAGATTCTGTCTACTCATAAAGAATTTTCTGATGGTATTTTAACTTTTTTGATGTGTTTTTTTTATGTTAAATTGATGATAAGAGAAACTCAATACTTTGTAGATAAAATGCAAAAATGAGTGACAATATACAAGTACATGTTAATCAAAAATTTCTGTTTAGTTTAAATTTGCAAAAAGTTTTTATTTTAAGATGATCTTGCTTTTTATAATATTCTTTTAATTTTTAAAATTCCATATACTCGAAATACTTTTAAAAATAAGAAGTTATAACTATCATTGACTTAGATCTATATAATATTTTTAATATGAATACCATTGATGTCAATACTTTTTTATGTTAACGTATTATGTTAAGGCTATACCTACTAAAAATTCTAGTAGGTTTTGTTGAAGAAATGTACTAAAACTCTCTCATAAAGCGACTAAAAAAATTATTGAATTTAAATTATCTTTTTGAGATCCTTGTATTGAGCTACCTTCATCAACTATAACATAGATATTCTAACTAAAATGAACTATAAAAGAGAAATTGTTTGTTCGTTTCATCTTTCCTCGATTTAACGTTCATAGACCCTATTGTTCCACTTAAAAATATAAGAAAAGAACGTTATGTTCGTTATAAAACATTATATCTTCTTTAAAATAATGCCCTCAAACTTTTTATTAGAAAAGAAAATATTGCTATTATTTCCATGTATAATTTAAAAATTTCTTCGAATAAAGTTGTAATTCCACAATTATCTTCCATTCGATTTTTTCATCGATCAAATGGCTTATGAATTCTTGTATGTTGAAAATTTTGTCTTTAACTTTTTAAAACAACGTATGTATTATTAAAAAGTTTCAGAAGCAATTAAAATCATTTATGAACTCAAAACTCCTTTCATCAATCTGGCTAGTTTGCTTAGTATTTAATTGTTTACATGAAAAAATACAGCGAGTGTTTTTTCGAAATATCTTTTTAAAAAAAAATATAGTACTTGCAATTTTCAAAACATAATCGCTGGAAATAATGAGAACAAAGTTTTGATTGTTGCTTCAGCGATGGTGCTTGTTGGAAACGATATCGGACGCTACACATAATGATAAAATATTACTTATGGAAAAATATTAATATTAATGGATCAAAATATTAAGCTAAAATAAAAGCAAAAAAGTGAATTTTTTAGCCATTCATGCTATAAAATGTAAAAAAATATATTAATAATATAGAAGCTGGAAAATCTGTTATCTATGTTCTATAGAAATAAAATAGAACTGTTATGCTTTTCAAAAATGTACTAATGAATTATAAAAGTTGTATTTTAGTTTTTTTTGGAAAATAAATGTATCTAAAATTTTCTCATTAAAAATCCTAAAAAGCTTGAATATTATTCTATATTCTTGAATCAAAATTAAATATGTTGTAATTTAAAAATATTTTTGAAATAAATAATGACCTAATGTGTTTTATATTTGAAAAGAAATATCAAGTACAGAAAATGACAGGCACTTCGCGCTTACACTAAAAACATTCAATAGCTTTAGACGCGAGCCTATAGTTAATGAGCCAATCATAGAACTTCAAAAAAATTGTGAAAGTACTGAAATAATCATTTTTTAATGCAGTATTTATAAAGCGCTTTTTTTTATAGATCAAAGCTTTTGCTACAAATTTACTGTAGCGAAAACACACTGTGGAACAGGTGCATATTGTCGGCCCACGCGGGATATTGAAAAAACATAGTTAAAACATTGTCAATAAGCAAATTTTAAATGAAGCGTAAATAGACGCTCTGAGCCATTTTCAACGCTCTGTTAGACAGAAAAGAAAAAAAACTATCTATTGGACGTATTCTTTATACAACTTTTCATTAAAAAGATATAAGTAATAGAGTTAAATATATATACATGAGTTGCCCAATCGACTGATGCTAGTCACCATGAAAAAAATTAATTTTAAATTATTTTTGCTTTCGACTATTATTTCATGGAGGGTTCTCAATGCTATAGGTATTTGATATAAAATTAGTTTGGTTTAAAATTTTATTTAATCATCAAATGGGTTTCATGAAAAATTGTTTGAAATTATCAAAACTATTCCACAGTGCTTTCAAATAGAAACTTGTTGCTTAGAAGACCAGCTCGACAAGATGCGACATATTTGCATTATGTTGCCGGTGATTTTATAACTATAAAAAAAATAGTTTTTTATGGATAAAGTTTTTAAAATCTTTAATATGAGTTTTGTAGTGTAATGACCAAACTTCGTACTTGAGTTGAAGTCTCTGTTTTAAACCTGACACAGACCAACAGCCCAAAACTGAAACCAAATTTTGTACAACGTGCATAAATCTGTAACAAATAATTACGAAAATCTTTTTTTTTATATTCAAACTATTTATAAAATAAAAGTTTTTTCACGTCATTTACTTTGAAAGACTCAATCTGCTCATGCCAAAAGACAGGGCACTGAGGCTGGAAGTTTGAAGCTAGACATCAAGGATAAATTTTCACAATAAAAATGAAATAGTATGATTTCAATAATATTTTTCTCATGAATGATATTTTTTCAAGCCTTGGCAGTAGATGGAAACAGAAGCCCCAAAATGTGGGAAAACTCATGTATAAATGCTAACAGATGGTGGATATGTGACATGCAGGATTTTCGCCTTGTTTCCAAAGTTGTGGTTTATATGAGGAATGAATTTCGTAAGTTTGTGAAATTATGGAAAATATTGATTACTTTGAATTTTTATGATAAAAAACACTTAATTTTAAAAAATTTAATTTTTATTAGTACCATTAGTTTTTCCACCGATGTTTTTATGGAAAAACAAAAAATAAAAAAGTTTACCTAAAGCAAAATGCTGGAAGGTTTTTGTTAATATTGTTTCAAAAAGTTAGATGGTTGGAGACACAGCTCATAAAATTTGAAAAGTCAAGAGGTACAAAGAAGGCCAGTATGGATTGATAATTGAAGTTAAATGTGAAGATAATATTAAGATTTATGCTTGAAAAAGTATCTTGATTTAAAGCTTCATTACACATATACATCAAACAGCTTCAGATCAAAAAAAGCCTTTTATTTCAGAATTTGCAGAATCAAAATATTTGTTGGTAATATCGTTATAAGTTCAATAATAATAAGCTGGAATAGAACAAACATAAAACTATTTAGAACTTGAATACGAACTATTATAACCGTGATAATTGTTTTTTAAACTTGCACGCTCCAACAACTTTTATAAAATAAGCTTCTTAATTTAACTAAATAAATTATTTTAATTGCTTGGAAACCGCTCAACGTAGTATAGGTTTTTCTAAATTATTTTTTTTCATGATTATAATAATCTTCATTTTAAAATTTACAGCGGAAAGAATGGATTATTTCATAGTGGGTCTTTCAGATCATGGCTATGAATCTGGACCCGTGATACTTGGAACGTATCACGTTTGCTACCAGCATCCTTTTAAAGTAAATCATTCAGAAATATGGTCTGTCGATTGTTCCCGTCCTTTGCGAATGGCTAACCATCTCATAATTCAGCAACCAGCAACTGGTACTGGTTCTCTGTGTTTTTGTGAAGTTGAAGCTTTCGCTGACATCACTCGTTAGTATTCGAATAAAATATAAAATCTTATCATATGACTTCTATGTTATTTTTGACTTATTGTATGAAGCGAGAAACAGATGGTTCAGGGCAAAGGGATACTTGATGACTGGCTTAGAGTTGGCTCGAATTGAACAAACAAGGTACCCACAAGAATGTATCTTTGCTTGTGTATCTAACTCCTTGTGTGTATTTGTCAACGTGTCTGGAAAAAGGATGCATTGGCCAGTCATAATGCCAATATACTGGTTGTCGATCCTACATGGGATTATGTCAAGATATTTTGAATGGATAAACTGTCTAACGCATCAATTTGATTTTGATTATTTTGTATACTTTTCAATTATTTCTTTAGTGAAATAGTAGTGCGTTTTTTTTTGAGAGTATTAAATTATATACTCAAGGCTAATGCTTACAGCAAATGACAAATTTGTTTTTAAATAGTCCATAAATATGAAAGCAGACCCAACTGAATAACTAGTACATATTTCAGTCAGCCATTTTTTGTTTTTGTTTCTTTTGTTTGCTTTAATTATTTTCAAATGTAGTCTCTTTGTGAAAAAAAAAATTCAGGTTAATATCATTATTAAAACAAAGCTTTTTTGTTATTTATTGATTTATATTATATATCATCTTGAAATAACTCAGTGGTTTCACATTACTCAAATAAAACACATTGTGGCTTAAATAAAAAAACCAAAAAAAACATTTTGTAAAGAAAAACTTTTGACTACTTAATTTTTGAACAACATTTTCTAATGGCATCAAATGGCCCACAAACTAAACATAGATCAAACAGTTGAACTGGCGCAAGACTGGGACCTATGGAAGCTGGAGGGAAGCCGTACACCGGCGAACGAAGATCTTCGAAAATATTTGAACACTCAATTTTATCTCTATTTTTGTCTCTTCGTAAACCCTAATAAATAAATTAAAGCGTTAACATCAAATTCATATTATATTTAATTTCCATTAGTTACAAGAAGATTTTATAACTTTTCAGAGACATCTTAATGTACTTATAAATAATCTTCGACAGTGTTCAACTTTGATTTATAAGAGAATTTCAGTACATTTATTAACCAAAATCCTCTAGAATTTTCGGTAACATAGCCTTACCAGAATACGTAAGACTGTGCTTACCGAAAAGTCTAGCTATTTTTGCTTAATAAATGTACTAAAATTTTCTCATAAATCAACGTTGGACATTATTGAAAAAGCTTTCATAAAATAGGTGAAGAAAAAGTAACGTTTAAAAAACAAAAAATAAAGATTGTTACCGGGTTCAATCCCATGCGGGCTTTTATTTAGCACCTGTTCCACAAAATTAACTCTGTAGCAAGCGCTTTGATTGACATATAAAGGCGTTTTTTGAATACCACATTACATTAAGCTTTGTGAATTGGAAGGGTTAGATGTATCTGTGCTCATTTCATACACGCTACAGTGTGTTGTGTCAGATCGTCAGTAAGAGTGGTTTTTATTGTTGTTCTGGGTCTTTTTTTGACGTTTTCGTTGCTTTCAAAAAGCCGGGATTTTTTTCGGTAGCTTAGAGCATGACCAAAAAGAGTTCATCATGATGGCGTTATATTTTTGCTCATAGAGCTAGTCTTTGTTTTTGCATAAAATTTATCGTTGAAGATTTTTTTGGGTATTTATTCTTTTTATCAAAGTATGCAAAAAAAACTCTAAAAAATAATTATAGATCTAGATGTTTCAGATGATAGCTCGAGTTTTTCATTCACCAGATCACGGCTTCCCACCAACTTCCACAATTTCCTGTTTTTTACAAGTTCGATTGCCTCTTCTATTGATAGAGATTCCACATGCGTGTTTCACCATTTTTCTATTGGAAATGTTTATAGATCTTTTCATTTCTTTGTTCATCGACCAAGTGCTGCAGCCGAAAAGCATAGTAGATTGCAGTTCATTGGACATATGCTTTATAAATTCTCACCTTTTTTGGTCTTGCTATGCTTATCGTCGCCAGCATTCAACAGAAACAGCATTAGTAAAGATTTCTACTGATATTTTAGAAGCAGATGACTACAAAAATGTCTTTCTTCTTGTCCTTCTAGGTCTTTCATCTGCCTTTGCTTTAATAGATCATCAAATACTAATCAGAAGATTAAACGAATCATTTGGCTTAAATGACCTCACTCATGAATGGTTTAGGAATTATCTCTTCAACAGATCATTCAAAGTCAAATGCCCCAAAACAGAATCAACGCCAAACGTTTACTCTACTGGAGTACCACAAGGTTCTGTTCTTGGACCGCTTTTGTTCACTTTATAAACAGCTGAGTTGGAAAAGATTGCAGCTTTTTACAATTTAAGAATTCATCAATATGCCGACGACACTCAATTATATGGGCATTGCTCATTTGATGCATCAATGGACTTGCGAGAAAGAATGTCTAAGTGTATTGATGAAATTGCAGCTTGGATGAAAGCCAACCAAATGAAACTCAATTGTTCAGAAACCCAATTGGTTCTCAACATAAAGAAGCATATGCAAACTGCCAACCCAACCAGTTCGTGTGTTAAATGATCATATAATTCTTTCTGAGTCGGTTAAAAATCTCGGTGTCTATTTGACAAAGATCTAAGCCTGAAGACTCATATAAACAATTTATTGCAAATGTCATTTGCATCATTGAGAAAGATAAGAAGCATTAAAAACTAACTGAATCAAGAGTCACTCAAAACACTTGTATCAGCCTTGATATTGAGTCGCATTGATTATGGAAACATTGTCCTTATGGGATTACCCAAGTTACAAACCAAGAAAATCCAGTCGATAATTAACACGACAGCCAGATTAATATCAGGAACTAGAAAGTTTGATCACATAACTCCCGTCTTAAAAGATCTACACTGGCTTAAAATTGAAGACAGAATTCAATACAAGATGATACTACAAGTGCATAAATGTCTCAAAAGGAAAAGCCCTTCTGATCTTTCATCAAAATTATCAACTGTGTCTTCATTGCTTGAAAGAAAAAGACTCAGATCATCGAACACAATGGACATAGCAAAAGTGAGAGCTAACACCATTTTGGGGAACAGAAGATTTGAAGTTGCTGTACCAATTCTTTGGAACCATTTTTCAAACCATCTCAAATCCTTAATCTCCACAACAACTTTTTCTAAGTGCTTAAAAACCCACCTCATGATTAAGTCTTATAATCTTAAAACATAATTTCAGAATTTTTTTCTCTCAAGTATTTTTTTTCAGAAAATCAAATTAGTGAGAAGAAAGAAGGGTTAAATGAAAGGAATGACTGGGTGTGTGTGGATTGAACAATAAAGCGTGAGGGGCTGGAAAGAATGAAAATTTACCGTATAGAACTGGCTCTATATATAAAAATATATGCTAAAGTGGTCTTGAAGACTTAATCAGTTTCATGCCACTATAATAATATTCATTATTTATTTGTTTGTTTGTTTGCTTGAAGTTCATGTTTAGTTCATTTTTCGTATGGCTATCATTGCTAGATTTTTCCTTCTTTTCGATTCTTTTTCAACGTCGAGAAGCATTCCCAGTTTTTTGCTTTTCTTCCATTCACCATTTGTTCCCTAGATTGACAAAGTTTCATTTTTTGCTATGTTCATTTGTAAGTTCCAGGAAGCCAGAATTTTTTCGACAATTTCGAGGTCTATGCTATCTTTACTTATGAAGTCTATATCATCGGCATATGCTACATCTTGTGCGAGCACTTTTACTTTGACGTATTTCGTTGCTGCTTCCAAATACAACGTAAAAAGGATTGGTCTAAGCCCGTTTCTCTGTGAGACACCTATGTTTGTTGCAAAAGTGGGACCTTCTTTACTCGTTCTGACTTTTGCATCTTTCAAAAAAAAGTTCAATAGTTTTTGTCTTCAGGTAAACAAATGCTGTCTATAACTTTCATACTTTTACATCTTCTATAGTTTTACTCATTGAAGAAAACAGATAACATCATCGGCACAACTCAACTTTATCACAGATTGGATGGGTAGTTGGATTTTGACTTGTTTCTTAGAGCTATTTCTAAATAGATAGTGAATAAAAAATAATTAGTCAAAATCTCTATTTGCTGAGCTATACGGAAAAATCTGACAATGAATTAAAATCCAATCAAAAGTTGCTTCAAGAAAATATTGGAAAAACGATTTAAAGAATTGTCGAAAACCCAAAAAAAAATTTAGATTTTGTAAGTTTTTTTAATGAAAGGATACTGATCTTTGGAAATTTATAAAATATTTTAGATATGAAAAAATGACAGTGTGGGTCTGGCATGAAACCGTAGGTCAAATATAATGTTGTATACCTTGAGCATGACGTTAAACTGCGCCAGCGTTTAGAAAGTGAAACTATTTTTCTGTTATAACCTGGATAACAGTAGACTCCGGTAGCAGATATCGACAGTGATATTTTGGTACCGTTGTCATTTGGCTTGGAGAATAATCTTTCTTTTTGTTTACAACGGTAAAGCAAACTGCCCAAGTGGAGGAACGGCGGATCTTGAATTTGCTAATTTCAAGTTGGACGTTAGCTTAGGTTGGCAAACAATAAAAATTCATTCTAATTTAATAGAATGTTTTATAAAATACTTTGTTATAGTATCAATAGCCTAGGCCGACAGCTGTCAATCCCAGTTACTAGGACAGGTACAGCATGATCAATTTTATTTAATTTATATCAAGCTGTGCTATCATAGCATAACGTATGCTTTTTGGTTGTTTTTTTAGAAAAATATTATAACACTAATAATATTGATTAACTTAAATATATCGGGAGTTGAGTGTAAAATTGTGATATTTATAACTTTTATTAATTTTTATAAAAAATTCATAAATTTTAAACTTAAGAGACACCTATTAATCACTATCATCATCATCATCATCGTTCTGATCAACTTCCTCTTCTTTTTCCTCATCATCATCTTCTTTTTCATCCTCCTCATAATCCATTTTTTCTTCTTCGTCCTTTTCCTTCTTTCCTTTTTTTTTCTTATCTTCATTTTCTGTATCTTTTTCTTTAAAAAAAATGAAAAAAATGAAATGAGTACTTAAATAATTGAAATTTAAAAAAAAATGACAATAATAACGAAAAATTTTTTTTGAAAAATTAAAAATTAAAAAACAATGATGAAAAACTGGATAAAATACTAAGTAAATATTAAATTGAAAACGAATAAATGTTCAAAATGAAACAAAATTACTGTTAGCAGGGGATATTTCAGCGAGCTTCTTGAGTTTGCAGACGTAGAAACCGTCGAGGTTGTGGGTGTGGGGGTAGAATCGCTTGCTCATTTTCAAGGACGGGTGGAACCGGTGTTGCTTGAAGCTGGAAGTTTGATAATAACAACCATTTATTGAAGTAAAAATTTGAATCGTCAAGTAGCACTGGGAATCAACGTTGAACTGAATACAAATTAATTTACCTCCTTTACCTACGCTGGGCACCAGCCCAGACTAAAAAAATATAGTTGAAGGCTCTTATCTAGATAACAGTAGACTCTGGCAACAAGTAACGATTAACTGATACTCTGGTATCGTTGTTGTTCGGCCTGGTGGATGAGCTTAGTTGACAGCAGCGCAAAAATGGGGAAACGGCGGATCTTAAACCAAATAATTTCTAGTCTTTTTTTAACTTAGAACATCCTCCAAGCCAAATAACAAAGATACCTGCCATCAAATTCCACTGTTATCTGGTTATAACAAAAAGCAAACTGTAACTACAAGCATTCAGTTGGATGCGGTTTGAGGTCAAGGACTAAAGTCATAAGCAAAGCAATTTATTCGAGAAATACCCCACCAATGCATACAATATTTAAAAATCTGTAACCTTTAAACTAAACTATCATAACTAGCCAACTTACTGAACAAACCCATCGACTCCAAACGACAGACCAGTCTCAACCACTTTGACTTTCCTCTTTTGAAGAGCATAATTGATCACTGCTTCATTCTCCTCCACCTTAATTGTATAAAAGGTGCACTTGAAAATTGGAAACTCTTGATCAAACAAGAGAAGCATGAAGAAAATAAGGTGAAAATGAAAAAAAAAAAAATTAACAAAAAAATAAAAATAAAAGACAAGACCCACCAAGACAGAACAAGTTGAATACACGACATAACCACCATTCTTGCTCTTGCAACTGAGGCAGTCAATGGCGGCAAGCAGCAATTGTTTTTGAAGGTGGGAGCATTTGTCGATGTCTGTTTGGTCCTGGTGAGATTTGTTAGTGGTCAGTAATGGTAGAAAGGTCTGATTTCGACAGATGTTTCATGTTAATAGATTTGAAACTAAGCCAATGAAGACAAAAAATAAGTACTCAGTTTAGTGTAATGTGGTTTAAAATGAATGATGGAATATAATATTAAATTTAAAAGTAAAATTCGCAATAATTAAAAGTAGAGAACAAACCTTGGAAATTTTAACGTTTGGATGCCTGGACACCACACCAGACCCCGTGCATGGAGCATCCAGCAACACTCTGTCAAAGCCCTTCATTATCTGCATCGTTTTATGTTGCCTCTACTAATCCTCATACAACTACCTTATATAATCATATATTACCACTATGTTTTGATAATTAACATAACAAAATTATCGAAACAAACCTTGGGTATTTTACGACCATCGACGTTAGCAATGGAGGCAATGTTGACTCCCATTCGTTGCAGGTTGCCATAGACGGCCTTCAGTCTATCCTTGTTAACGTCATTCACGATCAGACAACCGCTGTTTTTCATCAGCTGGGCTAAAAATAAGTTTCCATTTATAATTGATATGTCATTTTGTAAGGTCAGTGAACCTTTGAGAAAATAAAGATTTTCAACCTAAATAAGTGGACTTGCCTCCAGGGGCTGCAGCCATGTCGAGCACAAAATCACCTTCAATGTTATTTTTTTAATACTATTTCTGTTATTTTAATCTTCCTTACTGTTACTTCTACTACTACAAGCGCATCATGAGCACCTTGGTTAGGAGCAAGAGCCATGACAGGCAAGAATGAAGAAGCTCCCTGCAGCATGTAATGACCTGAGAGGTACTCAGTGGTGGCCCCTGTTGTGGGTCGTGTGTTATTGTTAGTGCCATTTTAACAGGATTAATAGTGAAAATAAACATTGGTATACTTCACAAACATATATGTATATATATATATACCATTTTATCCTATGTTTAGAGCTGTTGAGTAATTAAAATTTTCTCAATTTCTTATTGTCACTGCATTCTATCAACTTTATCAACAATAAGAAGCCTACATAAAACAAATAAAACAATGATCAAATATGAATCATCATCTATTTTTTCTTCAACAATACATTAAAACAACACAAAACCAATGGGGTAGGGACAGACCAATAGTAACTTTATGGTCCCTGCCTCTCTTGATGTCAGACACCACAAGTCCCACCTTCGACCATGGTATTGGGTCCACATTGACTCCTCGACCTATCAGGGCCTAGTGTTCATCGGTTTGTTACTGGGTATGTGTCAGATTTTTTTCTTATTTATGCAAAAATCATTTACATGCATATGTAGATGTATATTGCATTAGCATTTCAAAACTTAATAATAGGATATTCCCATTGAAAAAGCTCTCAAAATGAATCTAAAAATTTTTCTTCAACTTGTGGAAAGCCCTTTTTAGCAAAACTAATAGATAAAAGAAAGCTGAAACACGACACGATCAACATCAATACAACACTACCTTGGCAAGATCCTTCCTTCTTGTCTTTAGAGTGTTGGTCCTGATGGTCTCAGGCCTGAGTTGCTCTGACGCTTCCAGGAACTCAACTATGTCTGACGTTAAAATATCATTATCAATCTCATTATTGATTTACATGTCACGGTAACTGGGATTGACAGCAGTCGACCTTGATTATTGATCCGATAATATATATAATTTATAAAAAGACCATTTATTTCAGACAAATTTTCCGACTGCCAGTCCGAGCTAACGACAAACTTGAAGTTATTGGACTCAAGATCCACCGTTCTCACACTTGGGCAGTTTACCTTGCCGTTGTCAACAAAATGGAAGATCATCCGCCAAACCAAATGATGAAATCAGAAATCCGTTTGTCGATACATGCTACTGGAGTCAGCTAAGTCATAACAGAAAAGCAGTTTTAATTTAGAGACGCTATCTTCGGTGCAGTTTAGCTTCACGCCCAGAATCAATTATAATGGCAAGTGTGATGAATATTATTGCAGCAAAAGGCTATAATGTAGTTTTCATAACCATTCAATGCATTTAAAGGTTTTAATTTCATGTTTTCTACAAATCATCTTTACTCAATAAACATAACTAAAATAGGGAATGATATATAGATTCATTCCCATTCAACTGATTACCTTTGGGAAAGAGGTCGAAATATTTTGTCAAAAGAAACTCATTGTAGCCATAGGCATAACATAGATCTTGTCTGTTAATTGAAAAAACGATGAAAATTCTCTAAAAAATTCAATCATAAATAATTTTTCGTATTATATAATCCACAGCACTTTGGAACCAGCTAGCCGCTTTGGGCAGTTGAACTTTTATGTGTGTAATGCTTGGTCATACAATATGGATTGTTTATAGATTTCCATGGAAATACGTATCATGAAGAGTATATATTGTTTTCATTGGCCATATAACTGCAAAAACATGATATTATTTAATGATAGTGATATAACCCTTGTATCATTTGCAGCATGTAGCACCCGATTTAAATATAAGCAAAATTAAAAAAAAATTTAAATCTGAAAATAATCATGCAAACCTAATGTACAGCCTAGTTTTTTTGAAATTGAGGTTTATTATATAAAATATGAGATAGGTTCATCACATATTGATGATGGCGAGAAAATAGAATGCAAATGTCAAAGACATGGTATAAATGAACATTTAATGACACCTCAACTGATGCAGATACTCCTTCCTGTGCTTGCCCTCTTCCTTTAACTCCTTGAAGTTGCCCAACACTCTAGTTCATATTAATTTATTAACATAAATATGGGTTAGTGAATATATCAATGATCCTAAACTTATGAATTTTTAAGTCTGATGGTAATTTATTCAACATAAAGCATTGTTTTTTAATTTATGGAAATGTTGCAAGGTTTTACATGAGGCAAACTCACCCTATCAAGTGATTTATGTTGTCATTTTAATAAGCTTTGAAAATAATTTTTTAAAAGAATAAGTTTAAATTTGTTATATAATGAATTAAAATAGGTGGAAAAAAAATAATTAAAATTTTGAGCTTGAGATCAACATAGCTGTGGCCCAAAGTTAATACCACTTTAATCTTATTACTGATTGTAGTGTATTGTAACCTCAGAATTTCAGAAATCCTTTGCTTCACAGCTACAAGGGACATATCCTGTAAAAACTAAAGTAGTAATATTTTGCAACAAAAAACATCAAGAAGAATTTTTAATACATTTGTTGAGAATCAAAAGCTAGAACTTTCAATAGAGTTAGCCTTATCATAAAACGTTAGTTAGGCTAATGTTTTATGATAATATAGATAGAAATTTATTATCATTATTATTACACGAATTGATTGCCAAAGTGAAATCTTATACCTTGTCACTGAGAAGGCCTTCAGGGGCTTCCACTATATTTGTCTTCAGCTCCTCTTCTGCTAATCTCCTGATGTGATTACAACAATAAGGAAAATGTAAATAATAATAAAAAATAATGTGAATAACTATATGAAATGGAAAAAATAATATAAATCAAAATAATAAATATTGCCAATAAAACACATTGAAACCGGAAAGAATTGTAGTGATTCAAGAAAGACTATTGTTATGAATGAAATATCAATTATAATCTTGACATCTTTGATCACATTATAGAAAATTATTAAACTAATAACAGTATTTGGTGAAAATTTAAGCAATAAATTGGTTTTGCAAAGTTATGTTATACATACTTATCTTCTTTTTGTCTTTTTTCTAATTTTTTAGATTTCTTTTCAACAGGAAGCAACTGAAATGTTTTAAATGTATAAAAACCATTAAAGAGATTCATAAGCATTAAATTGATAGAAAACTTTCAATAATTTTGACTCACTTTTTCATCATCTTCATCTTCCTCATCTTCTTCATCATCATCATTCATTTCTTCAAAGTTTGCATGTCTGTCATCCTCTTCATCATCATCGCTATCATTTTTTCCATTCTCCTGATCTTCTTCTTCATCTTCATCATTTTCATCTTCACTAGCAATCTTCATCTTTTCATCATCATTGTCATCAAAGTCATCTTTTAAATCTTCAAACTCTTCCTCATCACTATCTGTATAAAACCATTCAATTTACTTTATCAATTATTTTTAATATTCATTGAAAACTTCAAACTATTTATATTAAAAAAAGATTTTTATTAATTTTTTTGTATATATTACTTACCTAATGCTAATTTTATTTTTTTCCCTTGTTTCATACCTTTTAACAATCCTGAAAAATAAAAAAAAATTATGAAACACAATAACGTTAAAGCTAGTTCAAATGGTTTGGAAACTAATTGTTTGAAATATTTCAACTTCTGGATTTAATATACAATTCAAAAATTTCTAACTTGATTTAATCTGTTTTGGAAGTTTGGAAGAAGATTTTTTGATATTTTTGGAATCTGGACGAAAAATTAATAATTTGTACAGTACATAAATGTAATATGCTATAAATTCAACTTTAGATCTAGGTGTAAAAACAAGCTTAACTCCACTTTTTTCTAGAGCAAACGCATCTGGGTGTGGCTGTTTTCTTGCTTTTCTTCCAGGTCCTTTTTTGGTAGTTTCTTCTGTTTTTCTTTTCCTCCCCATGATCCACGCTTACGACGATAATTTATTTTCAAGTTTACCTTTAAACAAAGACTTATTACCTTTAATTACTTTTGGTTGACAAAATGATTTAAAAAATTTATATAAAAATAGTAAAATTTAAAAAAATGTCTCTTTCAGTTTTTTTTCCCATATTGTTTTTGCATGTTATAAAAATTTAAAAACAAGATCAAATTTATCTATTTTAAAACAATACTTTATATGACAGGCTCACTATTCAGTTTTGTTTAGAATTTTCTAAAACTTCAACATTTATTTTCGACGAAGAACCCCTTCTTGATATCACAGTGTCGTACCGACCGAGAAACGAGACCAGCATGAGAAAAACAGCAAATGAAGTATAGTTTTCACCAATTCTAAAGTGGAGTTCAGTGACTTTCTAATTATCTAAAAAATCAGATCTCGATTTCTTTAATGGTAGAATTACTCTTACCATTTAACGTGTCATTCATGAAGAAACGCCCTTCAACAATGTAATGTAATGTAATGCGGTATTTATAAAGCACTTTTTCTTATAGATCAAAGTGTTTGCTACAAATTTAAGGTAGCTAATTGTCGGCCTACACGGGATCGAGCCAGGTAACTTTAGATAATTAGTCTAATGCTCATTTATTGAGCTATGGGGGCCGACATAACAATGACTAAATTCCCAGAAATTTTTTGTTAGCAACCATGAATACAAAAAAGTGGACATGAATGCTCCAAACACTTTCTAATAAGCCATCAAACACTATCAAATCATTGATAAGACTTCTGCAGATATCCGAAAGGTAATGAATTTAGAGACCATCACGCTAAACTTCAATGACCGAACAGGCATTTCAAAAAGTTATCATTATACAGAAACGGTATAACATAACCATCACTAATAAAAATCTTCCTATTTCATTTTCAAAATTCATCTTATTATATAATTATCGTTAAATTTCCCTATAAGTTTATTTTGTAACTGTTCATTCTCTAAATACCTAGCACACTGTGCAACCCGCTGATGATGATACCCAGCTGGATCGCAGAGCCTCGAGATCCAATCAAAATTAAAAAACGTTGTTATAGTTTTATGCAGACAATTTTTAGTTAATTCATTTTTAAACTCGCTAAACGATTATAAACATTTAGAAGTTGATTAAGGTAGAGCTTTTAAAAAGAATTTGCTCCCGTGATATCATTAAATATTATTTAAGAATCCCAAAAAAAAACACATCTTATATAGCAGAATTGAAAAAATATTTCACTAAAACTTGAATAATTATATTTCAAAAATTAATGAATAAAGAAGTAGATTTTTGAAAAGAAAGAAATAATCAAAAAGACACTCAGAGAAAGATTAATGATAATTAATGGTTTTTAATAAAGATCTTCAGTATGATCTTCAATAATTTTGAGTAAGTTGAATTATTTAACCTTAAAGTTATGGATAAGTTTTACAACCCACAACATTCAAAAGAATATTTGTATTGAGATATCAAATTATTTAAAATTTTAGTTTAAAAATTAAAATTTTAAATACATTTATTAAAAACTAAGAGCTTTATGAAAAATTTTGCATAAAAAGATCCAAGTTGAATTTTCTTGCTTTTTTATTTTTTATAATTTAGATAAATTGCTTATAAAATCAAAAAAATGTTAGTAACAAAAAAACATAAAATGTCTCTTCTAGTTTAATATACTAGAACCTCTTTTCCGATATGAATTTCCATTGTGGATTTGCCCCACTAGAATCCTTTTTCATGTAGTATTACACCTATACCGATAGATAATCTATTTATAGTTAAAATCTACACTTTTGAAGGTATTATAAGAATACTTTGGCTTATTTATTTCTCGAGTTTAACTTCAAAATTATGTTTTCTAGATACATTCATTTCAAAAGAAAGTATTAGATAACTTAGACTTTTTCAACATTAGTTAGGTAATACAAAAATATTTTATGAAAAAGTTTAACTCATTGAAAATTATAGTTTTTTTAATATATCTATAAAAATATTTCCTTTTGAAGTCAAACATACTAATGTAAAAGTTTCATTAACTAAAAAACACTTGATATATACTGAAATGTGATGAAGCTTTTTAAAAGTTGAGATAAAATAATCCCAATACTTTATGCTAACAAAATTTATCAAGATAGCAAAATAATCTTTAATCTTAGCTGAGTTTAGCTGTAATACTAACGTTTTGTGATGAGGCTAAGCTCAATGAAAATAGACCTTTTTTGTTTTCTTATTAACTGTATTGAAAATCTTATATGATCGGGGTAAGTTTTTGAAATTAGTTATCACAAAAACATTAGAATGTCATTTCAAAGCTTACGCCAAATCTTTCTTATATACACTCGAACCATCATTGGGTTCTGATACAATAAAAATACTCTCATAAAATTCTGACGCCTTATCTAACAAAACAGGCTGGCTGTGATCATAGTAGTTTCGTTTTTTGTTACAACGCTTATCTTCACTATTTCATCATTTCTCTACAAGGAGTTTCGAAAGAAGCAAGAGTTAGTATTGTGATGGCATCAGTATTTAGTTGCAGTATCACTTCAGAACGGAAATGATAATTAATTGCAAAAATTTATTTATTCTTATTAAGTTTGTATTATTTCTTTTATGGTTTAAAACCAGTTTGATGATTTAATATTCTATTAATGAAAACTTTTCATTTAAAATCGGATTAATAATTTTAAATGTAGAACGAGGCGTTTTTAGGTAAATTTACTTTAACATCCATAGTTTTTGAAGAAGTTAGTCTCACAATAAAACTTTAGTAAATGCATTCTAATGTTTTATTAAAAATAGCTGTTTTTTCAAAGTAATTCAACTACATCCTTTGATGGATGAAGCCATAAAAAGCTCACATCATGAAATTTATATCATCTTTCATTTATTTGCAAACCTTATTTATCTTCATCATCTTCAACAATCTGTTTTCAACATTTAATGTTTTAATATTTGTTTTCAATATTATTTTGCTTAATATCTATTTTTCCCTGAAGTTTCCAGTACCGGCAACTGAGACTATACAGAAAAACCAAAATTACGCCTGAGTTTTGATATTTATTTCATCTTAATGAATGCATTGGATAGAGTTGCAATCCATCAAGATGTTTCGAACAACCAAACAACTCAAGATATTTATTATGAAAAATTCAAAATTGTTTTTGATTATGGGGTTTGCATAATATTTTTTTTCAATGAAAAAAACAGAAGATCAAAATCAAAAAATTTTAAAACAAACTTCAAATATGCCTTGTCACTTTCAACTAACAAGTTGACAAAATCACTTAAAATTGAAAAGGAAAGAAATAAATAAGGCTTAAGCTAATTAAAAGCTCAAAACCAATTTTCTTAACTACCTTTAACAATTAAAAAACACTATAATCGATTCTATCAACTACTGTTAATGAACAAATGGGCACTAAGATGTAGGGCTTCGTGGGTAAACAACTATAAAGCACCTGATTGCATCATTGGTGATATCAATGTATAATATTCATATATAAGCATCCATAATAGATGCACAATGTTTAAAGGTCGAGTTGGCACGACAGGGCAGCTCCCCGCTCAACCCAGTGCTCTTTCGCCTCGTTGATCCTCAGGTAGATGGTCACAACGTAGTTGTTAGATTGAACTGCAATGGGACATCACGTTTAGAATACTTGAATTTTTTTAATATTATGAAGCTTTTTATGGAATTGATTTGCAACAAATGCCTCACAAAAATATATTTTTTTTTGGTATAATTTAATTTTTTCGTCGGGTATAAAGCTGCTCAAAAGCAAGTATAAACCAAAAAAGCACCTGTGGTCGACAACTTTTCTTTCCTAGCTGGAGTTCTGAACAAAGGAGAAGGGTAGTAGTAGTTTTGTGGTTCGTAGTCCAAGCCTGGCTCAAAAATGATCAAAGGCATTGGTGCCCCCATAGACCTGTAGAGGGAGGGGGGGTAAGCCAGCTGTGACTAAGAGCCTTTGGGCGCAAATAAAACGCATTCATTCATTTTTTGGGTCTCGAAATTTAAAAAAAATGCCTTTGAGGGTATTCATAATGTAAAAAAATTGGAATTTAAATGAAATTTTAATTAAAAGTTATAGAGATTGTAAACTAATAGATCCATCAACACACTGATTATTAAAAAATAATTTGATAAAATGGAGATTGATTGGAAAGGAAAAAAACTTTCTAGTGAGTTCTCCCATCCTCTCTTCATCGTCATTCCAACTGCAGTGCCCATCGATGTTGAAAGAATAATAAGGAAAATGGATAAAAATAAAATGGTAAACAAAGCATTGAACTTATAAAATTAAAAGATGGAAATCGTTGATAAGAACAACATGTATATAATAAGATAAAAAAAATAATAATAAAAAAAATAAAAATAAAACATCATACATGGATCCGAGTATATTTAAGAACATAAATAAATTTTATTTAGATACAAAGCTTTTCGTTAACAAAGTAACATTTTCAAGTATACTAGTTACTTGAAAATGTTACTTTGTTAACGAAAAGCTTCATATCTCAATAAAATTTATTTGTGTTCTTGAATATACTCATTTGATTGTGGCTAGTGTAAGATCATACGTGAATCCGTCTGAGAAGATTCCGTGAACAAGCACTCCGTTTTCAAAGATTTCTTTCGTCAATTCCTTGTGGGAGTGATACAAATTATCCGAAAATAAAACAAGTTTTTATATCTAGCGGTTCAAAAAAACTCTTCAGTTACGCTACTGTTTTACAAGGCGCTACTTGCTGTGAACACATACAAAACGCACAAAAAGTTCTAACAACGATGATGAAGTATGTCATAAAAGGGAATAATTTCAATGATGTGAAGGAACTTGAAGAGTTGCATGATGAAACGAATGGTCTAACAATGACAGGGTTGTTGCTGAGCATTGAGTTGTATGTCTTGGTTTCCTTTGCCTCACTGTGCAACATCTTTGTGGGCAGTATTATGGGTAATAATGATAATAATAAGCTACGAGGTTTATTATAATGATGTTTAACCCAGGGAGTTTTAAGATTATTATTGTTAATATTTGAAATCATATTAACAATGATAATAACCAATATAATTCAGAATGTTACATTATTTTCGAAAAAAAATTAAGCAGTTCAAAGACGTCTACATATATTCAAAAATGTTTAACTAAATATAATATAGTAGCTAGAAAATAAATTTTTCGCTAAAGTATCAAGATAAGGATAAACTTATCGAAAACTCTAACCTATTTTGCTCAATAAATATACTAAAAATTCTCTCATAAATCGACGTTAAACATTTTAAATATTGAGATGTGCCCGAAAGGCTTCATATATGAAATAAAAATGACGATAATGGTTTTTATCATTTCTTCAATTATTTTCATTAAGTACCATGCTTGAATTTCCTATAGCACCCTTTCCTTCTCTGTCAGCCAACTTGTATTCTATGATGTCCGTGTATCTGTCAGATGAATGCTTTGCAATCTCAAAACTCCACATGATTCGTATTTTATATATCACCTATTTCATTATCACCATCACTCTAAATCATCATCATCATCATCATCATCATCTTTTTACGTTCATTTCCATGCTGGAATGGGCTGGAAGTATATTAATGTTTATACATTTAGCTATATCGTTTTTTATTTATTTATCAGTTTTTTCAGTCACTTATAAAAACTCCCAAAAACTCAGCAACACCTATCCAACAACTAACGCTTGTTTTGACATCTTCTTTTCAGCCTTTTGATCGAAGTAACACGTCGATAATACATGGTACCTTGAAAGATGTATTAAGTAATGAGTCTTATAGAAAATAAAAAAATAAGAATCTTTTTTGAATAAAAAATATAAAATAACTGAAAGATAAATGGAATCTTATTTAATTAAACTGATACAAAAAATAATAATCACGATAAGAGTCAGTTGATCGAAATGAATCCCTACAAACTTGAGGCGACTGATGGTCGAGTTACATAAATTATAACTGACCCGATAATCGACTTAATCCAAATTTTTGAATGCACTTTATAAATAATGCATTCAACTTAGTACGAAACTTTTTGCAACATAAATTGTTATTGAAGGTGCTTGATGATGAACAAAAACTGCATATTAGATGGAGATATCAAGTCTTGGTCATCGATAACAATAATGTTAATGATTGGATTGAGACTGTCTGCTTGAATGCAGCGGTCTTAATAAAAAAAAAAAAGAAAACTAACAAAAACAACTTTATAATTAGAATAAGATACACTATCGAACGACAACAATAATGAATAAAGGGGAGCACCTGAAGGACAACCGATCGATAGACACCACTAACTTGCGAGCATGCCTCTGCAACACTCCAGTCAAAAAACCTGTTTGTTTTAGCTACCATCATGTTGATTGCAATGCAATATAAATGTTACATCCCATAAAAATCAAACTTTTGAGTGGAAAAATTTAATGTATAAAAAAAACTAATTGTTTAATTAAATGAAAACACTTAGCATTAAGGAATAAAACGTTTCAAGCTCAACACGTGCCTTGAGGGTAGTACAGGCCAGAGATCCAGAAAGATAGAGGTTCACCGTTAGAGATCCAGTTTTGAATAAACTCACACCGCATTTTCTGTCATCATTTTAATCAACAAATGTTCATGATATTATGAAATTCTATATAGATTAATGGCAAAATGCTTTATTTTTGCGGTATTGTTTTGAGATTTGGTTGAAAAAACTTGTGTCGAGTCAAAGCGTCGTATAAAAAAATATTTTTGAAGGCATAAAAAATAGAAGCCACAGACCATGTCCTTGATCCATGATGATAGAGGCTTTTGACAATTGTACACCTTAGTTTCCCATATTCTCGGTATCTGTTGTGTGCGTGTGTTTATTTATCTACCTACCTACCTACCTACCTACCTACCTACCTACCTACCTACCTACCTACCTACCTACCTACCTACCTACCTACCTACCTACCTACCTACCTACCTACCTACCTACCTACCTACCTACCTACCTACCTACCTACCTACCTACCTACCTACCTACCTACCTACCTACCTACCTACCTACCTACCTACCTACCTACCTACCTACCTACCTACCTACCTACCTACCTACCTACCTACCTACCTACCTACCTACCTACCTACCTACCTACCTACCTACCTACCTACCTACCTACCTACCTACCTACCTACCTACCTACCTACCTACCTACCTACACATTCATCTGTTTTTCAATATTCGAACCTTATTGTTGAGGATATCTTGATTCATGGATTCTAGGTTTTCATCCATCACTACCACTCCCATAATAGCATTCTGGAACTCCCTCAGCGTGTACTTTTGTTTAGAAAAATCATATAATTTTCTTTCAGATAATTTAACAAGTACTCAAAAAAAAATTTAAATTTTTGAGCGAATTCATAACAGATACAAACAAAAGTTGATGACAATTACTAAATTTTTTAATAATGTAAATTTTTGATACTATATTTTTAAAACAGACACCACCTTAATCATTCTTAGCAGCTCATTGTAAGCATTATACTCTTGCAGAAGTACAGTTGTCAGTGAATTCATGCGGTTGTTATCGTCCAACTGAGTACCATTTTAGGTTCAACTTAGGTGAGAACTCGATGAACAGATTGATATAACGATGAAAAAATTCAATAACTCAATCGATAAAATTATTTGTCACTTCTTTCAGCTTTACCAAGAGTGTGGTCAAAGCTTAATGAGAGTGACAACAAACTGAATGAAGTGAAATAATTAGTTACTAGGATACAAATAATGAAACCTTGAAGAGTTCTTCACACGCCTTCTCCATAGACAACGCTTCTGGCAAAGTCTATCATTAGGAAGATTATGCCTATATATCTTTTATGAGCATAATCAGATTTTAATTCATTCATTTTCATTTATATGATATATTTCCCTCTTTGAAAACATACATTCAAAAATCTAGAAAGTTAAAGTTTAGAATTGTTTTTTATTTATGAATAACCTGTTAGAACAAAGTTTCAAATGGTTTATTTGAAACAATATTTAAAGAAATATTAAAATTATTAACAAATTTAAGAACTCTATCAAGGAAATAAATTTGTTGTTATTTATAGTTTGCCATTGTTAATTTTTTCATCTATCATTTTTAAAATATCTAACAGCATTCGATAAAACATCTGTTTTTCCACTTTAAATTAATAAATTCAATATTATCAGCAGATAACTCAAAAAATAAAACCTGGAAAATTATACAACAGCCTGTGTTTTATTTGATTTTCATTAATTTTAATTTTTTTTTCAAAATGTATATCCATAACTCTTTAAAAATCCCTTTTAATTGGCACCCTCATATAAGGAAAGCTAGATACATGCAAATGAGTCCCTTAAACCCTTACTTGAAGGTATCTAGCACTGATGGCTTGCACTTGCTGTGAGAAGGTTTGCTCATCGCTCTTGGTGGTTTGTCTGGGCTGCAAACTTATGATCATCTCCATCATCCTGATCGACTCTCTTCTCTGAATAGGATATTATTTATATTATGTTTGAAAGCTGGTTGTCATCTAGTTATTAATTAATTTTTTTATTATTAAAAAATTAATATTATTAATAATTTTCTGAGCTTAAAACTTCCTGGGTTTAACATCCCTATAATAAACTTTGTAGACTATTAATATTATTTATATTATTATTAGTGCTCTTTTGTATGGAAGAAAGCCTGAAGACCTGATGCTCATAGTCTGCATTCCCATGGACGCCGAAGATCTCCGCCTGGTCATAAGCAGGCAACTTTTCGATGTATTTCTTGTAATCATCCAATGAACCCAGTGTGGCAGGGTAGTATAAGCCTGTAATTACACGTCTAACATCCATCACCTAAATCCATCTGAGAAACTCTAAATTTTACGCCATCAAGAGCATCGTTATATATATAGTCCTTGAATAACAAAGTTATGTGGAAGATTTGCTTTAGAAGCTCATAGTACCCGACTCAGAGTATGAGTAGCCATCCAACAGAATGTCTGTGTGAATGAACCTGCGCATGATGGCTTTAAGGCACCTCTGGTCCCAATTGTCAGTCACCCTGCCTCCGTACAAAAACTACAATGTGAAATAATTTATAATCAGAATTTACAGAAAAATGGAAGTATACAAAAAAATATACTATAAAAATTTTTAATGATAAGATAATGTATAATATAGGGTAGCGAATTGACCTCAGATATGCCGTGATAGATGGCTTCCCACGGTATTCCATTGGTACACACATTCTTCAACATCATCATAGCGCAATCCCTGTCATGCTCTCCAAAGTCGTACTAACGGAGTTGAGTGTTCTCACCGTTTACAAACTCACAAAATATAGATTATAAAAGTAAGAGAAACAAACACAAAGAATTTAAAAAATTTTCCTTATCCTCACATGATGATGGAAGCTTTTTCACGAAAAGATTTTTGTATTAAGTAATTAACTTCTGTTTGTTTCATTTATAACAAGCTCACAATATCAATGTCATTGATATTGTGAGCTTGTTATAAAATTTTGTAACAATTTTGGCTCATTATTTATAAATTAATGAAACACTAAAATATAATAAAAGAAAAAAAAATTAGGAAAATTATATCAAACGACACAAGAGATCACAAAGCACGAACCTTAGAAATCCATCCCAAAGAACCATATTTTTTGCGTTCGATAACCACCGAATGGAAAAAACACAAACTCAATAACAACTTTTTCCATGTGATTCCCAAAGCTGTAAACAAAAATTAATTTTAAAATTTTGCTTATAAACATATACAACCATATAAAAACA
The DNA here is from genome assembly GCA_964035795.1 of Pterobdella sp. o SKG-2022. NCBI lineage: Eukaryota > Metazoa > Annelida > Clitellata > Hirudinida > Piscicolidae > Pterobdella > Pterobdella occidentalis. The sequence continues at coordinate 5,423,643 of OZ038321.1, forward strand.
CTAATGGAAAAAACATTTTAAAAGCTGTGAGGCATAAAAGAGACATAAACACACGATGGTCTTCGAAGTTCAATGGATCAATACTGTTAAGGCCCTGCAGAACACCAGCTCTGATTCCCTTCGGAGGCTCTTTCGTCACCTTGCAAGATTTACTTAATCATTGAGTCTTATCCTCATGAAAAGTCTCATTTATTATTAAACAGTACCTTGAGTGAGTTTTGAAGGATAGAGACAGGGAATAAATGTGTGGGAGATGAGCTGAGAAAGAGTCTAAAAGAGGAGTTAACTTCTGACGGTTTTTCCATCACTTCTTTCACCAACTCCTCCAAGTCCGGCAGCCAAGATGAAGCCAAGTGGCAGTTCTACATCACAATGAATTAAAAAAAAAAATTTTTCTATAAATAAATACTAATAATTTTAATCAAAATTTTTTTTAAATAACGTTAATCGACTCAACCTGCAAGAAAACCCAATCTCCAGTCTTAATGGCCTGGACAACACTCGCTTTTGCCACCACTCCTTGGCCCTGACCCAGTGATATAGCATGGTACCTTTGTTTGTAGTAGAATTAATGCGAGTCCCATGATAAAAAATACACTTGATAATATCTTAGTAAATCGAAAAGCTTTGTCATTGAATAAAATCTAAAAATTAATGTTTTTTTCAATTCATATTTTGAAAGTCACTGCTTTAAAAACAAAAAATATAAAAAATTATATTTTTTAAACTCGAAATTTAACAATAACCGGTTAGAATAAATATGAATATTTCAAAATTAACAAAACTATTTACCTGTTTTCAAAATTTTTTTCACGCACTAGTCTGATGAAGGAGTCCATGGGGTCAGTTCCTGGCGAGAGGATGAAGAGGAGGGGAATGTGGTTGTTGATGTCTGCGTACATGTCACTCAATATTGTGTTTGTCTCTTTGACGAAAAAAATTCCGATATTGGTTTTCACGAATTCTGTAACCCCCTTTACGAGCTTTTGTGTGGTTCGTATTATGTTCAAATGATTGAGAGGATGAAGTTATCTCAAAAAACTGATAAAGTTACTATATGATCAAGTAGGTTGAAGTGCATCTATGACTCACGACTTTATTCATCATGGCAATCAAAATTTTGAGATAATGTTTTTAAAAATACGCACAAAAAAACTCACCAAATGGTCTTTGAAAATCTTCAGTAGCATTAGAAGTTGAAAGGAGATCATCTGTTCTTCACTGATGTAACAATTATCACAGTTTTCATAATTGCGTAAAAAGTTGAAGTCATGAAGGTGGGCAAGGTTGAAGGCATAACTCATCTTCGTGTACCTCTGCGATGCATCGGTCTTTAGAAGTTGAGTTACCGTACTTTTTTTTCCAAGCCTTGTACCCTTTCTTTTGTTTTCATATGTAGTAGCTTTTGAAGATAAATCTGTAGTACTCATTGTATTGTTATTGTTGATGTTTTGGATTGTTTGGCTGTTATTGTAATTGAAATTTGAAAAATCAGTTTGTTGATTAGTTTTGTCTTGTGGTCCAAAAACATTTTTTTCTACTTTTTCTTCTTTCCCATCTTCTTTTTCAACATTTTCTTCTTTTTTTTCCTTTTCTTCTAATTCTGTTTTACTTTTATTTTTATTGTCTTCTTTTTCAAGGCTACGATTGGAAAATCTTACACTTTTTGTCCGTTTATAACTTTTTAATTGATTTTCATAATTAAATGGTGCAGAAATGAAGTCATCTGTGAAAAATAACTCAAAAGTTTTTTTAGGGTTTATAACAATAAAATTTTAAATTTTATTTTTTTATTTTTTCACCTAATTCAGCCATGGTATCATCAGCTCCAAACTCAACATTTTTCGGGTCAATGTCGTTTATCACGCCTGGTGCTGGAAATACAGTAAATTCAATGCCGTGTCTTCCTTTTTCTTTTTCTCTTTCACCTTTTGTTCTTTCTCTTTTTTTTTCTTCTTCCTTTTTTTCTATTCTTTCTTTTTCTTTTTTTACTTTTTTATCTTTTTCTACTTTTTTTTTTTCATCTTTTTCCTCTTCTTCTTCTTCTTTTTCTGCTTCTTCTTCTTCTTCTTCTTTTTCTGCTTCTTCTTCTTCTTCTTCTTCTTTTTTTTCTGCTTCTTCTTCTTTTTCTTCTTCGTTTTCTTCTCTTTCTCTCAATTCTATGAACTCTTCCGCTGGTTTTTTTTCGGTTTCTTTTATTAATGTTTTTACTTCTTCATATTCTTTGTCCTCTTCCTTCTTTTCTTCTTCTTCTTCTTCTTTTTCTTCTTCTTCTATTTCTTCTTCTCCTTCTTGAAAATTTGAGACTAGTTCTTTGTATTCCTTTTTTTTTTCTTCATAACTTTCAATAACTTCATTATCCCCATCTTGCACTATATCAAACATGAAATCATTCTCATCATCTATATCCGTCATTTCAGAGTCATCCATATATAAGCGTTTCATCATTTTCTCTTCTTCCTGTTTTATTTTCATTTCGTCCTCCTCATCTTCAACATCTTCTTCTTCTTCTTCTTCTTCTTCTTCTTCTTCTTCTTCTTCTTCTTCTTCTTCTTCCTCTTCTTCCTCTTCTTCTTCATAATCATCTTTTGTGATTTGTATCTTACAAGAATAACATGAAATTAGTATAATAATATAATAGAAAGATTTTTTATTAATCGAAAAATCAATAAACTTTCACATAGATTATTATCTATCTAAAGTTATTGAACTGAATAAATCACGTTTTCATATAAAATTTTCAAAAATCATTAGAAACCAACTTTAAAAGATCCCAATTGAAACTCGAAGCTACCTTGCTCTTTCAGCGTTAGCATCAGTTCAGAAAAATATGAAAACCTTCGAAAAGCGGGAATTTTGAAAAATTTAATGAAATAATTGTTATATTTTAAATTAAATCTGAACATTTTCTAATATAAAACTTAAAAAAATGAAAACGTTTTATTCTGAAAAAAATACAACACAACAAACTGAAACTTCTAATACCCTTATTAGAAAATCCACAAAATTATCAAATTATTAGACACAGAGGCAAAAAAACATGGCACCTGGAGGAAAGACACGCGGCCTGTCTGTAAATCTCTTGTCCTGGAGTTAGTGCTGCTCCTGTCGAAGGGGCTCCTTTCAAAAAAAATTCCCATTCTTCTGCTTTTATTATATCACCTTCTTTCATCAGTTCGACAGCAATTAAGAATGAGAAAAGGATTTTGTCGTTTTCGTAGAGTCCACTATATGTGATGGTTTAGTTTGAATTTATTTTTGATTGATTCTTTTACTAGTCAACATATTTAATGAATATGGGTTTAAAAAATACACTAAATTCTTGAAAACTTAACAATGAGTCAAGCCTTACCCTTATAAAAGTGAAGCTTATGAAGAACACTTCAAAGTGATTGAAACTTTTAAAAAAATAAACTTAAAAACGTGGAGTACTACCGAGCTACGTTTTTGTAGACTTCCTTGAACATGTACACCAAGATGATGTCCAGGCGTGTGTCGAGGTTCTTCGACTTGGGACTCAATACCACTGTGTTACTGAACAACGTCTGTGGTTCATTTGATGTGTTACTAAATAAATTGGGCACGTAAACTGTTATTATAAAAATTTTTTTTAAAAATTTAATCAGATTTTGTTTGATAGTTTTCAAATTATTATGTTTAAATGGTTTTTCATGCCCAAGGTTTTAATCTTAAGATAGGTAAAACAATGGTCACTTTGAAATACTTGAGAGAAAACTGGTACATGGTGTTTATGTTGGAAAGATTGTCTACAATGGAGTATAACACTGAACCTACGTATTTTTTTAATAAATTCATTAAGCCATCTACCTATCAAGAGGAAAGAATTACCATGTTGTTTTTCAAGTTGAATAATAACATTTAATTGAATATATAACAGGTTTTGAAATGAAATATATAAATCAAATTCATGTTAAAAAGAGGCATATTTGGAAGTGCAAAAACTTTCGAAAGTATTAATGTTCAAAATGTATTTATAAAAATTACAGCAATTGATCATGAATAAATGAGTCCAACCTCTATTTGCAACGACCCTATACTTCTCTCTAGAACCCAAGATTTTTTGTTCAGTTATCTCCGCCTCTCCCAACCGTTCCAATACTACTCCAGCTGTCATCTGTGTAAGTCCATTAAAAACGTTATATTAATTTGCCTTCTCCAAGTTTTGCGATGAATTGAAATCTATCAAAAACTATTCATTTTGAAAATGTTTGTATTAGAGCCCTTTATGATTTGAGTCTTTATGTGAGAATAATTTGTCAATAAATTTTGATTAAATATCCTTATTTAATGAAAAGTCGCTTTTGTAGTAAATTTTCAGAACAGCAATAATGTAATAAATATGAAAACATGTCAAACTCACAAAGCTTCAATAAAATTAATAAATTAACAAAGAATAAACTGAAAAAACTTTATGAATGAATGAACTTCGTAAAAGATGAATACAGTTTGAAAACAGACAAATAAACTTGAGAATGAACAACTAATGATGGCAAAGACCTTGGAATCATTAAGGGCGTTGATGAGGTCCTCATTGTCCAGGATGTGACCTTTGTGAAATTATTTCATCTAATTTTTTTTCATGATAGTGTTTTTAGTTTTTATATTATTACAGTTTATGAATTCTTTATAAATTAGAAAACACGTGGTGGAACTCAAATATTGACAAACCAAAAATCTCTAATTAAAACATCTCTATGCTTAACTTTAAAATTGATTAGAACGAAGCTATTGAAACACATATTGATCGAATAATAATTAAGTTAGGTGGAACCTTCAAATTCAAAAAGTAGTTTCAAGGTCTTATCTTCGATGGATCTTAGTTGGTTTTTGTAGGCGTTGATTTCCTCAATCAGTTGGTTAAACTGGTCTTCCAGATCCATTCTTTCCAGCCTCACCACATCTCTATGCATAACATGTGGCATGAGTGTAAGAAGTTTATTTCTTCGCACCAATTAATGTTAATATTTATTAAAAAATTGAAAACTAAGACATTTTAAATGATGATTCTGAAAAAAAAAACTCAAAGAACTGATCCACATTAAAAATTAACTTAAAAAGAATGAACTTAATGTATTAAACCCTAGAAGTTGGTCTTCTAATGCAGCTTTAGTCACAGTGAAATTGATGACCGACACCTGTGTTATATAGACTTAATTTATTTTAAAATTTACTAAATCATATTTCCCTCTTATATAATTTTATAAGTTATTCATCAAAAAAAATTTTAATTTAGAAAATTATATTGAAGATACCAAGTTTGATACAAAAAAGAAAAATGAACAATAGTTTTAAATATTATAGATGAAATTATAGTTTTAGAGGTTAACTTCTTCACGTGATTTGTGAACAAACACATCAGCCAAAATAATATAGGTCTTAAACCATAATGAAACAATCAAATGACTTGAAAGGATAACGCAGAAAAGCGTCTTGTATTTACCACTACTACAACAAATGTGATACAACAACAAACCAACCTTAATGAAAGTCTCTATCATGAAATGTGGATTAGATAGCTTGCTGGTCATATACAGTTTAAAGTTCTTGTCATAGTCTATTTCTTCGTCTCCTATTTTTACGAATAATCTACCACCCTGTGTTGAAATATTTCATCATTAATTTTTGTGATTTGACATTTTATTTACTTTTAACTCTAAAATTTGTACACAATAAAAATATGCAAGCATTTGATTAAAAATTTGTTTGGTATACATAAAAATTACAGTAAATGTTTTAAAAAGGTCTTTTAGAAAAAAATACTAATTTCTTTTGAATTTATGCACACAAAAACGTCTTCTAGAAATCAATTCATTGGATACTTAGGAAATAGTTAGTTAAATGCCTTAGGACCAGTGGTCAGTTTGCACAAATTAACAAAATTTGTTCCTTTGATTTGAGCACGTCGTTTGCTTCAATATTTTATCAAAAAGTTTTCAATAGATTCTTCAAATGAATTATGAAGAAAAAACAACTTAAGCAAAAACGCTTTTTAGAAAATACTTCACCGGTCAAAGAAAACAAAAAATAAAAAAAACTAAAACAATTTTTTTCTAATGTAGAATGAATTTAAATTATTTAGTTAATAAAAATAAGTGAAACTTCCAATATACCAACAGCGTTATAGATCTTTTTGAAGAGGATGGGATCCAAAGAAATGTCTAATGTCTCTTTGACATCTTCCAATAGCACAGGCACTCCCAACCTTATGGCTTCTATTATACTACGGATGTATTGTTTCTTTTGCGGATGTATGATCTATAAACGAAAGTGTTTCAATAAAGTTTAAATTTTGCTGCAATGAGGCAAGTATTGTTTATATGTTATAAACATTAAAGTCTTGAGCTTAATGTTCAATGTTTTTTTTTATTTTTATGTTTTTGTGGATACATCTTACGTTTTATTTTTATTTTCTCCAAATTCATCGATGTCTATAAAACGTCGAAAAACGCATGTTCAATATAGATAGCCATTTAGAACAATCATTTCTCAATTGATTTCAAAACACGAAAAATCTCATCAACTTGGATTGATTGATTTTTTTATTTATTGACTAAACTTTCATCAACTGATTAATTTTTTTAATAGTTTTTTTCAATTTCTTATTTTTTGAATCAATTAATAAATATAACAAAATAACTTTAGCTTTTTAAAAAAGCATATAAGTGAATCATACTTTGAGACCATTGGAAGCCTCCATGTTGCGAATCCATCTGTTTGCCTGTTATTTAAATATCTTGTAAGAATTTATATAGATAAAAGACACACAAAGTAATTACTAGAAAATATTTAGACCCACTTGTTCTTGAGGGTCGATCATCAAAGGCCACTTTTGGGACCGTGTAGCCAGCACGCCATTCTCTATTGACACCTTGTCAATTATATTCGCATCTATGATAGCTTGTTAATATTGGTAGTCTATATTATTTATTTTGATTGTTCAATCAAAAAATTAATGTAATAAAAAATTATAGTTTCCAAGTTAGAACATATTTTTTATACGTATTATCAATTAATGATAAGAAAATTTTGCGTTAATCTTTTACAGACAAGCTCTACAATAGATCTCAAACAACCTTATCATTTGGTAGTCCAAAAGAGTTCCAGTATCTCACCTAATTGTTGTTAACATCATTTATATAAATCAACCTAATGTACTTTACATACCAATATCAAGACTTATTATAATTTAAATGATGCGACGGAATAGCTAGCGATATAATATTGCCAAGTAATGCATCCTGCGTTGCAAAAGTATGAAGATTTTTTAAAAGCCGAGAAACTTTAACCTTGAACAAAAAATTGATGAGAAATTGTTTTGGAGTCTACTCTTATTAAGCCGTTTTTTGCATGCAATTTACCTCAAAAGGGTCGACAAGCACTGATCTGAGAGTGATGGAGGGACTTACCGGGACGTCCAAATCATGACATCTGTCACCATTTATTAAACATTAGACATATATAAAAATCAGTTTAATTGAAATTTAACCATGTGTAAAAAAAGATTAATTTATTGTTCCCATAAAAAAACGTAAAGATACTTTCTAATCCAATGTTCCATGAGTTTGACTCGGTATTCACTGGAAAAGGGTCCAAAGTACACGATGCATGATGCTGCGATGAAAGTGTTTCCTGAAACATTAGCCACCAGTCCTATAAGTTTCTGTTAATTAATTTTGTGGAATTCAATTTCATTTGTATCAAAAGGTTAAACAATAAAACGAAAACCATTAAAATATTTTGTTGACATCCTATTTATAGACATAGTTAATATTTGAACTTGTTTGGAGCCTTCCCATCGATCCTTTTCTGAAGTCAATGCAGTGGTCAGCTTGCCTGCCCTCTTAAGGCGGGTCTGGGTCAGGGCGATGCTCCGAGTCAACTGCAGTTTCTCTTCTACACTTTTTTCATAACTCTCTTCTAAATTTCTTGTTACGCTTTCTACTCTAGCAAGATTTTCTTTCTTTTCCGCCAGGTTTTCTAAAACTGAGTCGAGTTCTGCTTGGGCGTTATGTAGCCTGTGTGTAGTTTGATTTTAGTCAGATATAAAACAGTGTTAAAATTTTTTTGCCGAAATGAGTGATAATGAGATAATGACTTGATCCTCTTGGGCTCGACGGTTCTAAACACATGGGCATATAGATCAATGGCCCTCACCCACATGCATAATGATCTCGATGCCTGTTTTTATTATTTCATGATTCATCATATGTCGATGAGCACAAGAAGTAAGAAAAATGAATGTGTGTTTAATTATTGCTTGAAATGAAAATAAAGTGTTGTAGACGTCTATAAATACGATTGTTAGGATTATATAAAGAAGGAGGATTTGACCAAGAATAATAATAAGAATATTGAGCCAAAGTTTACATTCATCAAGCCAACAAAAATATTTCAAAACAACAAACGCACCCTGGAAACTTTCTCCACCGCCTCAGGTGTAAACTTGGGGTTATCGATGTACTTTTTGAGCTTTTTCAACAAAGCATCTGGTATGTGATCTTTATCGTAGTCGTATAATGTTTTCAAAAAATATGGGTCTCCTAACACAATTCTGGCAGTTTGCCAATCCGTTCTTTTGTGATTGATTTGTGTTTTATAATAAAAAGTATTTATCGATAAAACTATAATTTATCATTTTACAAATTTTGAGTAAACCCTTTTAGTTTTTTATGAATATTCATTTATATCATTTTCAACATTATTATCATCGTTTTCATCATCATCATAACTGACTTGACTCCCAGCAGCAGACATACAGCTTCCATCACCGTCTGCACCAGCTCAGGTGGCACTGTGTAAACTCTTATCTCGGATATGTCTTGTTTATCCAAAGCATCCAACGACTGTAGTGTGAATATGTGATTTGAAAATTTTTCATTTTCTGTCAAACGCGCTTTTAACATTTTTCTATCACAAGATAGGTATGTGAAAATTTCATCGAAATTCTTTACAAAGACTTATAAAAATGGACCAGACACCTTGATGGCGTTTTCGAGGGCGGGAAGAGCTTCATTTAGATCTCGTTGGGCATCCTCCGCTATCATTTGAGTTTCTTGGGCCTTCAGCTGAGCTGTTTTTTCTTCTGCCATTACTATCCTTCTAACCTAGAGTTTTTAATGGTGAAATTTTGCATATTTGTCATAAGTTAAAACTATAAACATTTTTTTTTTATTTGAAGAAATTGGTGGAGTGATTTTCATACTCAGCTTGTAATTTATTCCACATAATAATTAAAGTAGATTTAGTCATTTTGATAAAGTTGAACCCTTTTTAAGATAAGTACCTCGTCTGCATCGTTCTGCTCTTTCGACAACTGCTCTAACAGTATCTCTGTCTTTTCGGACTTCTTTTTCATTTCTGGTTCCAACTTTGATTTATTGCATTCTATAAAAAATACTTATAAAAACCAATTTTCATTGTATCCCAATTTACAATAAATTTAATTTCTGAATAAAAACATTTTATTGCGTTTACGTCAAAAAGATATAATCAGCACCTTCGTTAGATCATTCTTCATTTTGGTCACAAGGTAGTTTGTTTCCATAATTTTCTCCAAGCCATTTATCAATCTATCTCGATTTCTTATCAATTCTCTAGCGCAACAAAATATGATTAAAATTTAATGCAAAAAATGAAATAATATTTGATATTAATAAATTGTTAATTTCAACTAAAGAAAGTGCTCATTGAGCAAGTTATATTAGAACTGTTGAGCTTTAAATTCCATCTCAAAGCTTATTTCCACTAATAAAAAAATAGTGATGAAAAAAATCGTGTGATAAATAGCCACTATGAGCACGAATATTTTAATTTATGTGTCTCTCTGACACTTCAGTTTTCAAATAGTCGTAACTACATAGAAACCATTAAAAATTATACGAAAAAAGAGTTTTCAATTTTCCACATATCATAATCAATATAATGTGTTAAAAAAGAGCATCACCAACCTCTTTTTCTCATCGTGCATGTTCATGTACATACTGACAAGGTTGACGTAACTGGAAGGTCCCACATAGATCCTTCAATGAGAATTATCAAAATTGTTAGTGGTTTGTTGCAACTAATGAATTACAAGGTTACATTAAACTTTAATGTTATAAAACTGAAGGAGCAAAACAAATATTTTAAAGAAAGTTGGGTTAAGAATTGAAAGAGTTTCCTTTTAAAATATTTCAAATATAATTAGATCACTAAGTTTGACACAACAAAAATTAATAAAGTTGAAAGCTTTTAGTAAAATTGATATATTATTCATATTAGATTATGCTGCTGTAGATGTCCCAGTAGCTGGGGTGCACAGCAGTCGACTAAATGTTTAATTAAAATTGAGACATTCTTCTTAGCTCGTCATAGAAATGGATAGCCATGTCCGTAACACTTCTATGCACTTCCACGCACAACTTTGCTAAGGGTGTCTGACAGCAGTGGTTGGAAATCATTGATCAGTATTTCTTAACCATATATTTATATGTAATATTTTACTAGTTGAGTTGATTCATGAGATATACATAAATGGTTAGTCCAATTTATTAGCTTTCAGTTTTCAAAACCCCATTTTCAACTCAGAACGTGAACTACATGGTTTCAAATACATGAATAATTAGGTTATTTTGGTTTGAAAATAAATTGCAAATGCAATAAATATATCCAACAAATCTACAATGAATGCATACCATATATACAAAGGGTAAAGTTAGTTATTATATAAGCTATATTGTATAACACTCAATCTTTTGAAAAAAAATAGCACACCTGTAGATTGGTGGGGATATTGCTTTCAGGGTCTTCGAAGGCCCTCCTTGACACACTCAAGAGAGCCTCATATGGCCATGAAACATACCTTGAAGATTGAAAAACATGTAGTTGTAGATGAAATACGTGTTGCATCCATAAGTTCTTTAATAAAAAGCAAAAAGTATTTATCAGTCAAAAGTTATTGTAAAATAATATATTCACCAAAAATAACACTATCATCTTATTATGAAAATTTGAGAATGAATCTAGAAAATGTTGAAAACCTTTTGAATAGAATAAAAGCCAGTTTTATTTTGTGAAAATATTTGTTCGAATCTTTAATAATTAATAACATAATTAAAAGCAAAATAAACTATTGAAAAATTTGTCTCTATTTAATGTAAATGAATAAGCAAAATTTTTAAAGTTTGTGTACTGTGAGTACCCTCCCGATGGACTGCCACCTTGTCGTGGTCGGGTGGTTTGAGCACCTCAGTAACCCTGAGAGCTATACCGGCGAAAGCGTAAGCTTCTGGCAGGACCACCCAAGACGGACAGGTCAAAGGATAGAGGTCGGACTAAGTGCAGTCCACTGGCCCTCCAGGTTGGGGTTTGAGCTAGGCTAACAATCCGGCTCTGTAAAAAAAAAATCTGTTACAGAAACTGAAACAAGCTCTGAAAACTGCTTGGTCCAGAAAGGGTTCTCTCTAGCAGAGCCAATGACGCAAGCTGGTGAAAGCCTTCGAGAAGCCAGTGTTGAAAACTCTTTTGACGACCAAGACCAAAACCAGGATAGGGACCTGGAACATCAGAACCCTTCACGAGACAGGCAAGACAGCTCGTTTGTCGAAAAATGAAAAAGTACAACTTGAAGATTTTAGGCCTAAGTGAGACAAGATGGACAGGATCAGGAAGAACGCAACTATTGAGCGAAAACACCATCATCCACTCTGGACAGAATGAAGGTCAACCCCACACACACGGAGTAGCATTGCTGATGACACCCGAAGCAACACGGGCACTGCTGTTCTGGGATCCTATGTCACCAAGGATCCTAACAGCACGTTTCAATTCAAAGAGCAGAAAAGTTACCATCATTCAGTGTTATGCCTCTACCAATGTGGCAGCCATCGAGGAGAAGGATAAGTTTTACCAACAAATCCAAGCCGCTATAGACAAGACACCCAAAAGAGACATGAAAATTCTCATGGGGGACACTAATGCTAAGGTTGGTGCTGATAACACAAACAGCGAACACATTATGGGCAGACACGGCATTGGAGTGCAAAATGAAAATGGAAAACTTTTTTGTAGAGTTCTGCACCTTCAATGACGTGGTCATAGGAGGCACCTTGTTTACCCATAAGACCATTCATAAAACCACGTGGACTTTCCTCGACGGCAAGACTGAAAACCAGGTCGACCACATCACTATCAGTCGCAAGTGGAGACGAAGCCTGCATGATGTCAGAGTAAAGCGTGGCGCAGACGCAGCATCAGAGCACCACCTGGTTGTGGCAGTACTCAAAATCAAGTTGAAGGCCTACAAAGATCAAGAAGATAGACCATGGCACAAGTATAACGTGCACAGCTTGAAAGTGAAATCGGAGGCAGCAAAGTTCAAGATTGAACTGAAGAACAGGTTCAGTGTGCTTTCCCAACTCCCAGAGGACCCAGTTGAAAAACATTGGCACAGCCTTCGAGAGATCTAGACAACAACTTGCAAAACAGTTTTGGACAAGAAAACCAGGAAGCACAAGAGTGGCTTTCGACAGACATCTGGACACTCATCACTAAGAGGGGGCACCTGAAAGACCAGATCAACAGCACGCAAGACCAAGCTGAAAAACACAAATTAAAAGCACAGTACTGGAAGAAAAACCAACAGATGAAACGAAGTGCGTGACATGACAAAAGAACGTACATCGAAGAACTGACTGCAGAAGCTGAGAATGCTGCAAGCCGGCGGAACATGAAGCGCCTGTATGAGATCACCAAAACACTCTCCAGCAAAAACAGCAACCCAAGTCGGCCTGTAAAAAACAAAGACGGAAACATCTTCCTTGGCGAAGAACAGCAGAGAGCACGATGGGCAGAATATTTCAAAGAAACGCTCAACCGACCAGCACCATCTGTCCCACCTGTCATCCCGTCACCTAACAAGCTCTTCGACATCGACACCAACCTTCCGAGCAAGACTGAGATTGTCAAGGCTATCAAGTTTCTCAAATCAGAAAGGGTAGCCGGTCCAGATGAAATTCCATCTGAAGCTCTAAAGGCCGACATCCAGACCTCAACTGAAATGCTACATTCCCTTCTATGCAAGATCTGGGACTAAGAACAAGTGCCAGATTACTGGAAAAGAAGACACCTCGTAAAGCTGCCAAAGAAAGGGAACCTTTCATCTTGCAACAACTGACGAGAAATCATGCTGTTGTCTATTCCCGGCAAATACTGAGTAGAATCATCCTCGAAAGACTAAAAAGCGCCTTGGACAAAACACTTCGAGATGAAAAAGCAGGCTTCCGACAAGATCGCTCATTCACGGATCACATTGCAACCATGCGCATTCTCATCGAGCAGTCCCTCGAGTGTCAGACCCCCCTGTACGTAGTATTCGTCGACTTTCAAAAAGCTTTTGACAGTGTTAACCGAAATGTCATCTGGAGACTGATGCACCACTACGGCTTCCACCAAAGTTTATAAACATCATCCAGCAAATGTACAAAGATGCTACCTGTCAAGTGATCCACGACGGAAAACTAACGGGACCTTTCAGCGTGCAAACTGGCGTCCGTCAAGGCTGTTTACTTTCACCGATCATTTTTTTGATGGTGGTTGATTGGGTCATGAGGCAGTCCACAGCAGATCAAAAAACAGGCATCTAGTGGACCTTCAACAAACAGCTGGAAGACCTAAACTTCGTAGATGACATAAGCCTTCTTCCCCACAAGCAGCAAGATGCGCAAAAGAAAAACAAATTTACCCTCATGCCCACTCTGCCAAACACACTTTCACGACACGCCTCACCTCTTCACCTGCCCTAAAATAAGTTTCACACTGGGCCCCGAGAGTCTGTGGACCGACCCGGTGAAAGCGGCTGAGCTTTTCGACCACTGAACGGTCTTGATAGAAAGATGAGTAGCACCCAACAAGACTAGAGTGCTCGAGCTAAAAAAAAAATGTGCAAAAAAAACTATGTCGTGTGGCAGAAGAAGCTAAAAAAACAGGATTTCAAATCAATACTGGAAAGACAAAAGTCATGAAAGTCAACAACAAAAACCCAGATCCAGTGAAACTACATCACGAGGAAATTAATGAGGTTGACAAGTTTGTCTACTTGAGAAATATTGTCAGCAAAGATGGGGGAACAGACGAGACATCAAGAGCCGCATCAACAAAGCTAGACACGTTTTCAACACCCTTCGACAAATCTGGAGATCGAAAGCCCTCTCAATCCGCAATAAGCTCAAAATTTTCAACACTTATGTGAAATCTGTTCTACTCTATGGCTCAGAGACGTGGCGAGTGACAAATACCATCACCCACAAGCTACAGACATTCACGAACCGATGCCTAAGAAACATCCTGAACATCAGATGGCCAGAAGTTGTCTCCAACGAAGAACCTTGGGACAAAACAAAACAAGTCACATTGGAGACGGAAATAAAGAAGCGGAAATGGGGATGGATAGGTCATACACTACGCAAGCCTGCAGCCAACATCACTAGACCTGCCCTGGACTGAAACCCACAGAGAAAGAGAAAAGTTGGTCAACCTAAGCGGACCTGCAGAAGAAGCATCGAAACAGAAGCGAAGGCTACCGGAATGACGTGGGCCGAGCTGAAGAGGACCATCCAGAACCGAGTACGTTGGAGGAGTTTTGTTGCAGCCCTATGCTCCCAAGAATACAAGAGGAAAAACTAAGCTGTGAGTACTCACATTAAACGACTATATTCTGCAAACTTCCACAATTTACAGCCCTGTGTTTCACACTTTCCTTAGCTAAATATTTAATAAACAAAATTATATTTTTGCCCTCACATAACATGTGAAAAACTCAATGACAACAAGAAAAAATCTGAAATATCGATTTAAAGATGCGATAAATTTGGCAAACATAATATTTTGATAAAATATCTTTTACTAGCTAAAAACTTCAAAATAATAAAGAAAATTATGATATACTAAAACAATATGACAGTTTTCATTTCTGCACTAATGTACCACAGCCCTCACCAATCTATGGTGCAGCAGTTGACCAGGGCGGGAAACATACGACACCAGGTTCTAAAGTTGGAGCCCAAGGGACTCATGCATAACACTATGTGCAAGTTCAGTCTGTGGAGAGGTTTTTTTAAATTTTTGTATGCTTTTTATAAAATTATTTTATAGGTACAATTGAAATATGTTTTTATATCAATTATTTTCATCATTAATAAACGGACTATAAAAAGGATTTGATTGATTGATTGATTAAAAACGTAACGTGAGACAAAACAATCAAAACAACCAACACAACTCTGTTGATAAAGAACTGGAATATATCATCTCTGTTGTTTTCCTCAAGCCCAGCCTCCATGGCTTCTCCACGCACCAAGTTAATATTCTTCTCGAAGTCTTCAGCGTTGAAAAGGTTTGGAACGTAGCCCGATATCAACATGTTGTTCAAGTCCTCCAAGAATTCATTTTGCAGAACATGCTGAAGTATTGTTGGTAGTCGTTTTATGTTTGAGTTTAGATGTAGTATGATTTGAAAGTGATTTAATCATTTTGTACATTATCGTTATATGTTCTTTCATTTTTTTCAATTCGTTAGTGATACAAAAAACTGCCTGATTTTAGTTTTTTCAAAGAATTACTGTTGTTATAATTTTTATAAAACATGGTTAAAGTATTAACCATTTTTTTACGTCACCTTATGGCTCGGCCCCTTTAGCTTAATGGTTGAGCATTAGATTAATTAGCTGAAGTTACCGTTTTCAATCCCGCGTGGGCCGAAAATTAGCACTTGTTCCACAGTGTGTTTTTGCTACATTAAATTTGTAACAAGCGATTTGATCCATAAGGAAAAGCGCTTTATAAAGACCGCATTATATTAAATTAAAAATTTAATAAATTCATTGAGAAAAATAAACAGCTGTAATTTTTGATAAGTTTAGCCTTATCCTAAAAATAAGCGCTAATGTTTTATGATAAAGCTAAACTTATCGAAAATTATAGCTGTTTTGTTTTGCCCAATAAATTTTCCAAAATTCTTTCATAAATCGACGTAAAAAATTGTTGAATATTATTTATAAGTAAATTAAGATATCTACAAAAAATTATCAAGGTTAAAGAAAATTTATTTTGTCTTTGACATTGAGTTAAGCTCTATCTAGCTTAGCGCTTGTATTTAAAAGCTGCTTTTCTGTTAAGATGCCAATAGCAATATACTCAAAATACTGATATTCAATTATTTTTGTTGTTTTTTTGTCATTTTACCTGGTGAATGTCATTGGCAAGGAAAACTTCCCATGTTGGCACATCAGATTTTGAATTTTGATTATTTAAAATTGGATGTTACTTGGACTCGCAGTTTCGAAATTTGCCCAATTGCTTATCCCAAAAATTACAGTGTAGAGGATACCAATGATATCGACAGACTGCTGTATTCAAATTAAATTACAGGGATGCGTACAGCAGTATAAGGGTATGTGGATGATATAAATAATAAAAGAAAAAATTAGCCAAAATTACCCAACATATAAACCAACTTGCGAGTCGGATAGAAGCATGACGATGGTTTCATTTTTGATGCCTGCAATGTGGTAAATGGCCCTGAGGTCGTCATGGAAGCTGGCGTGGTTGTAGTCCATCTTCATCTGGATCTGATAACATTTGCAGTTACTCATGTAGGAAGCCAAGCTGGTGGGGGAGCAAAGTTGCGATGAAATTTAATTCAAATCTATTTTTAAAAAATTTTATCAATATAATTAAATAGATATGGATTTTTCAAAAACTAAATAATTTAGTACATAAATTTATAATTTCTAAAATAATTATTTTGCTAAAAACATCGAAAAAGTTATTAATTTCTCCAAACTAAGCACTTCATGAAATTTATTATCAAACAATTTATTAACTAAACAACGTTTGTAATAGGTTTTATAGCAAATCACTAGGAGCAACTAACACGGTGAGGGATCGTTTACCGCAGCCACCGACTCCCACAAGAAGGGCGTTTCCTCTCTCAGGTCTAAGGATTCTCGACACCCTGGTCAAGTGCTCTACTGCATCCATAAAAAATATCAACTTCTCCTCCTTGCCCGACATAGCATTGTATGAATCCATGTACTGGTTGTTATTGAACAAATTATATACAAAGTTTCATCTTTATTCTATTTTTTTATAGTTTATCTGTTCACTATGATACCCACTTAGTTTTTGACTAATTACAAAATTCATTGAATTGAAATTTATAAAAAATAAACCTTACTGAATAAAAGTATCATAATCTTGAAGTCTAATTCCAAGTTTTATAAAACATGAGATCAAATAAGATTAAAAGCACCTCATTGAGAACAGTATAGAGATTAGGGTGGTGAGTCAACTCCTGGTAAATACGCTCCTCCTTCGGCAGGCCCGGCTTAATAAAATCTCCAAATACCATTGGTACCTCTAACTCACTTTTCGTCATTGTGTTCTGTAGCAATTGTGTGGGATAAAACTAATATTTATAGATAGATTTTTATTAGTCCTTTAAAGCCTTTAATAATAAAATAATTATACAAATATTAGTAGTTCTTTATGCACTAGCTTAAAAATGAAATATTGTATAAGCCATATGTAAACGAATGAAGAAGATAAATAAAACAAAAACATTGGAAAAACTTGATAAGTTTCCACTAGCTCTGGCATTTAAACATTTTATGTTATATCGTGCCTAATCGAGCGTTCAAGAAAACGCCGTTCAGAAAAATTCTTACCTGGTTCTAACAGACGCAATATAACAAGCTTTCACAAAATGTGGAAGCAAAAAAAACAAAATATGTCAGTAAAACCAAATATTTGTCGATTTAATAAATAATTTTATGAAAATTTAGTTTTAAGATAAAATTTTAAAGATTAAGTTCCAAACACTGCCTCAAGTATCAAATATTTACAATATATTTTTTCACACTGCATAAATGCTAAGACGACCTCAACAAAGAAATGACTCGTGGTCTCTTCGAGGATAGAGTAGAAATATCTTTTATCTTCAATATCGATAAGTCTATCATGGAAAACTCGCAATGCTTCATGATAGAATAGGCGATATAACTGCTGGGGTTTTTGCGTTGTGGTCTGATCTGCTTGCGTGACACCTTGTGTTCAAAACAAATAATTTGAGCGAGGAGAATGAAATTGATAAATATGAGTCAAGCTTGGAAATAATAACATTTCCATCATTTAATTTCAAAATATTTTTTTTATGTAAAATTAATTTTTGAAACTCAAAAACACTCATGAATTGTAAAACTAAACAGACCAAACTGAAGCTCAACTTCTTTCTTAAAAACACTCACACATCATCCAAACAAAACCTCAAAACACCAGCTCTTAATACAGATTGAACCTTGCATGCACTTGGAGAGATCCCTCAGATTGAAGACGTAATGGGATTTGGTGGGAGTCGGTAAGAATTCAACCCTCATCCTCCCATATATTTCGATGCCTGCTTTCACCACAAGGTCTATGCAATGCCTCACTCTGGGCACAAAGTCGTAAAAGTACCCGGACAATATGGACTGGATGATTTTTTCATCAGTTTTTAATTTGCTGATAAGATTATTAGAATCCTATTTTGAATATATTCGAAGTTTTTTATGGCTGAAAAAATATCAAAAATGTTTTATTTAACATTTTTCGACCTTAAAATTGTTTAAATCTCAAAATGAAAAGCAAAAACTTTATAAGCTACACCAAAGTCCATTAACTGACATACTAATATTATAATACTACTACTAATAAAAGTTATAAAGTGTAAGAGCAACTCACGTTAAACATAAGTCTCAAACAATGAAAATTGGGGAAAGGGAGGTTGATTATAGAAAAGTATCTCAAAAGCCTGGCTGATACAGCATTTCTGCCTCCACCCGGTATCCCACACGCCGCACATATCGTCAGGTTCTTTGAATGGCCATAACAGATATTATTTAAAATTTTATAGTTAACTTTAAGCTAAATTTGAAAGGATTCTAATTTTCACGTTGAATATCATCATTTTTAAAAATTTGCATATATAGTTAAGTTTATTCAAAAAAAAATATTTATATTTTCAAGTTGAAATAAAATGATATAAACATTGAGCTTAATCCAATAGAATTTTCCTCGATGATAAAAGCCCTTGTATCCGAGCACTTGTCTGAGTAGTTCCAATGGTGGTTGTGAGCTGTATGTGTCTAGCTTGGGCATGTTCATGTCGTCTATCATAATGATGACCCTCTTGTAGTTTGGAGGCGCACCTGTTGGAACGTTTTGTTTTTGAAACGTTGTTTATTTCTGTATATAAACGATTGAAGGAAAAATAATAAATCATGGACGTTTGAAATGGGTATTGAGTACAAATTTATTTTTTTTTAATTTTTTTTCTGCCATGGGACTAATGGTCCTAAACAATAACTATTATAAAACTATTAGTAAATAAAAAATTTCGGTACAAAAAATGAATAAACGTTGATTTAAGTGAGTATTGTATAAAATTGTCAAAGTATCTTGGTTCTAATAATTAGCAGTTTTATGATTTTCATATTTAAACCACGTTGAAACATAAATTCCTATTATAAAAGATCTATCTAATTGAAAGTTATAAATACTCAAACCTAAAATATTTTTTCTTTTTCTGTCCATTTTGTCTTTGATAAGTTCTTGCAAACGACTAGATGAAGTTTGGGCTGATAGAGTGAAGAAAGAGGTTTTAAAGCTGTTTGTCGTGTTCAACATGTTCAAACTATTACGCGCTACCGTCGACTTGAAAGGGTAAATTATTGAAAATTTCAATTCAAATTATTCAAGTTAAATACAAGAAATTTTAAATATAAGCTTTAAAATCTTTATAAAGCAAACAAAATTCCACTAATTAAATACTTTTGAATAGTTTAAACAGGTACCTTTCCGACACCTGTGTTTCCTACAAAAAGAACAGGTCTGTCCACCATTACCAGCTTCTCGAGCAAGTACCCAAACTTTACCGTGTCTACAGAAGGCACTACCATTTCTGTAAAAGGGACGTTTCTATTAAACTTAAAAAGAGGGACGGATTTGTCCCATAGTTCCAATCTCCTTGATGGAAAATCTATCTTTTGACTCCATAAGTTGCCTGAAGTGGGCATCTGAAAATCAAGTAATTTATAATTGTCAATTTTTTTATGAATAAGTTTTAATTCAAAAGTCGGTCAACATATTAGTTATGCAAGATATAAACCATTAGGCTGCACAAAAACCTTGGTGCTGGTGAACTCTTCGAACTCCTGCCTGACAAAACCATCAAACAAGTCCCAGTCTTCTTCACTGATGTTTCCAGCAAGTCCCCATAAAAAACACCACACAAAAATAGTATCAACAATTGCCATCAATTTTTGTTGGTCCATCTCTAAATTGACTTCATTCGATGTGATCAACATTGACTCCATCAATTTGCAAACTGTTTGTACCCTTGATAAGCTTGTTTGTGTAATGGCTTCCTTGCAGTTCTGTAGGAACTTCAAGCCATTGTCAATATGAGTCAAAAACATTTGAATGATACGATCGTATATTTCTTCGTTGAATACATCTTTGATCTTTTCTTCCATCCATGATCTCATGTATGGTTCCCAGCCCAAATCATCAGAAAAATATATAGTGCCACATCTAAATAATCGAAATTTTAATATTTTTATTCACCTCAAATTTTACTGAATAATTAGAAGAATGAGCATTTCAAATACATACCTACTAATCGTAGTGGGAGAAGCCATAGCTACAGAATCTACTTCGAAGAACATAGTGATGTTCGGGTTGAGTTTTATACGTTCACTGTTCACTAAACACAACAATCTTCAGATTCGAATCAATATATCAAAAAGAATAGTTTAGATATTGAGAAAATTTGATCGTTTCAACAATTATGAAAATGCATGTAAGGGTGAAAAGTTTGAATGAAATGGAACAAACCCATTATCATCAAGGGCTGTGTTCATGTTTTCAACCCATTTGACATCTATGGGTCCATCATACAAAAGCCACTGATGATCATCTGTGGCGTCCTTCAGTGGGTTTGTTAAGGTTAAACTTTCTAATTGATTTTCATTACGATTTTTATAAAGTCACAAATTTCGAAAATTACTTTCAATTTTATTAAAAATTATGATTTTTGAAGTGATTATGAGTTATATAAGAATGATGTATGCATTAAAAGTGGATAATCCAAAAATAATACATTGACGGCTTTTCTCAACACTGCGCCGATCAATCCATCTCTCCAGTCTAATGTCAACGGATCAAAATAACCGAACAAATCATCCAGTTCTAAAGACTGTCAGTAGTGGAAACATGTTCAAATATATATAACATCAAAATAATATGTGCAGAGTTAGTGGTTTTACTACTATTATAATCATATGGCAATATTTCATTAAATGATTTTTAAAGAAGTAAAACTTCCATTTTATAAATCCAAAAAAACACTCGCACTGAACAAAAATAGCTTTTATAATTAAAAAGACATTTTATTGGAATTCTTGCCTTGGGATTAAGATTATATCTTTTGACGTTTCGAAAAAAATAGTTTGAAAGTTCTGAATTTTCTTCTTTTGCGGCTTTATTGCACACTTGCGTCAAAGTCTATGTGTAAAGTTATATACACATTTGATTTAAAAAATTTAAATTTATTAATGAAACGTGAAAATAAACTCACATTCAGAACTGTACTTTTACCACCACAGGGAACACCCACAAGTATTATTCCTCGCCTAACTTTTGCAATCTGGTACAACTCTCTAACTTTTTTTATTTGAGATGGAACTACCTGGAGGTTCATTTCTATAAGAACTTTCGCAATTTCTTCTTCTAAAGCTGTAAAATTCGATAGGCTACGATCGACGTTAGGAAACATATCTCCTAAGATGGCCTCAAACAATTCAACATCTTCTGAAACTAAGCGAGGAATGTTGAAATCTCGCAAAGCAGATATCATCAAAATGTTTTCGTTTTTATCAGGGTATTGTCTCTTGTAAGAGCCGGCTGCTATCAAAATTGATTTAAGAGCTCTCATGCCAAAGTCATAATGTGGCTTTTTAGACAACTGTTCTGAGCTTAATCGGTACATATCTGTTACTTTTTGACTCAATACTTTGGCTGTTTCAAAGCCTAAAGAGTATAACATCACTTCAGTTATTAGAGCTGTCAAATAATTTTGAAGTTTAACATTATGCTACGATAATCCTTCGAAACAAAAAATATAAACAAAAAAAAGAATCACCATAGTCTGGTAACATAATACAAATAGGCCTTAATAATGTTTTGAGATTGTCTGGCAATTCAGTTCTGCCAAGATATCCAGGGTTGATTGTAGTGAAGAAGTTGCAACCCTTTACTAATTTGATTTCCCTTCCTTCAAACATGAAGTAACTTGCCTTTGAATCAGTCAATATGTATAATTTTAAATGATGAATATTTGCAGAATTATATAAATTTCAAGCTAATTCCAACAGTTTTCTACAAAATAAGTCACACAATTTAGTGAATTTTTAAATTATTTCAACAAAAGAACATTATATCACTACGATTAAAATTAATAAATAATTGAAAAATAATTGAAAACTAGATTTTTATACTCCAAATATAGTAGGATTGACAAGAAATGTGCATCAAGCAACAATGAAACAATATACATATATAATATTTATACTTAGCTTAGATGTATACTTGAATTTTCAAATATATATTCTTATGTATACATAAACCTGAAATTAAAAATTGTGAGCTACTTATTTGTTGGGCTTATATTCATATATCAAAATTTTCTGATTTACAAGTATTTACACGGTTAAAAGTATTAACTTGGGCGTTTTTGGCATTTCTTATAGCAAGCAGCTGTTGAGCCACAACGGATAGTACTTCAATGTTGATTCTGTTGAACTCGTCGAAACAACTCCACGTGCCCGACTGAGCCAGGCCAGCAAAGAAACGACCCATTAACTGGTAGTTAGGTTTTTCATTCCAAGATGTTTATCGTATAATAATATGATGATGTCAATGTGAATTGTTGTAAAAAAAATTTAATCTTCTTAGTTTGGTTTCTGCATTTTAAAATAAGGGTTATTGTTTTAAATGAATTTATTTGTAATATTGTGAGCCTAAAAATTATAGAAACAAAACGCAACAATTGTAACATCTGGGTGGCTTTTCAAAATTAAAAAATTACAATACAAACTCGATAATCAAGGCTAGCAGAGCAGTTGAAAACCATGCATTTAATGGCACATCCTTTTGCCAAGTCTTTAATGGCTTCAGTCTTGCCCGTTCCTGCAGGTCCCGAAGCACAACCACCTAAATTCAATTCAGCAGCCCCCAACAAAGACAAATGCACCCTTTCCTTGAATGGTTATAATATTTATGACTAAAATTTTGAATGATTTTACCAAAGAAAAACAATAAAGTTCATTTTAGTTGAAATAATTTCAGCTCTTCACAGCCATCATGAATGCTTTGTTTATTGTTTTTAAAAATAGTTTTAAAAAAAGACAATATTTTTGATACTTTTTTATTCGACTTTTTCATAATTCATTAGTATACTTTCTAATGAGAAACTCATTAATGAATCATGAAAAAGTCGAATTTTTTGAAAATTTTAGTTGAATGAAAAAGTATCAAAAATATTGTCTTTTTTTCTTAACTATTTGAGAAAAAATTTAGATTTTCTTAATTAATAAAACTCATGTAATGAGAAAATTTAAATGCAACTGACGGTCAAAGGGGTGGAGACAAGTCGAGGTGTATTACCGATATATTCATTGCCATACTGTAGACCAATGTTCGATGCCTTTATATGCATCTGCTCTTCCTCCTTGTCCCAAAAGTACTTGAATTGTCTTTTCCATTCGAAGGCGTCACTTTTAACAATTCTATTTTTCACCAAATCCATAACAACATCTCGTATATGCACCTCAGCTACGATCAAGGTGCACACGGTCATGTAGTCCAGGTATGCCAACTGACTTCTGGTTAGCACCACCAGCTTGTTCAGTTCCAACACTGATCTAGTAGAATTTATACAATAATATTTCAACTTTCGAGAAATTTATTCACGTTTTTCGAAATTTATTAATTTTGACAGATTTCCAACATCACAAAAAAATTGAAATTTCGAATTAAAAACCAAAAGGTGTCAAACTTCAGTTGTTATTGGCATATAATCATTATTTCTTGCAATAATCTTTTATGAAACATAATCATTCCAGGACGAAAAGCAACCTTATTTCTATTTCTCTGAGCAGAACCATCTTATCGCCTTTTCTCTCGAACAGCTCAGTGATGTCTTTACACCACATGCATTGAGACACGGTGCATACTACCTTTTTGGATTGAATTAAAGCTCTTAATACCAATAAATTTTTTTAGTAAAATGTAATAAAATTGTATTTTGTAGAAAATTTTGAAAATTATGAGTTTAATTTTTTTTTAAGTATTATTTAAAATTTAAATATCATAGTAACTTCTATTTATTATTAAAATTATTTTATGAGAGTATTTTAGTACATCTATTAAAAAAAACAGCTGTAAGTTTCGATAAGTATAGCCTTACAATAAAACGTTGGAGTTACACTAACGTTTTAAGGTAAGACTATGTCAATCAAAAATTTTAGCTAGTTTTCCTAAATAGATGTACTGAAATACTGTCATTGTTTGACGTAAAAAAAATTGAAACGTTATTTATGTACTTCAAGATTTCTCTAAAATTACTTTGAAATCCATAAAAACTCTAACTTGCGAAATATTCGATGTGACCCATGATTCTTTGTTAGGCAATAGATAATTTGATATACCATTAGCTAAGAGTTTTTTAATAGTTATTTTCATGACTTCTTCCAATTTCAACATCCACTGCTCCACATTTCCTCTTGCCTTCAAACCCTTGTCATATTATTACGTTATTCAATCATTTAAATGTCATGAATGATTCAGGTAGGTGAATTTCTATTAATAAATGGGTTCAAAAAAAAGAAATTTTTTATGTATAACCAATATGTTATTTTCAACAAAAACCTTCCCGAAAGGTACTTTTTCTCCCTCAGGTGAAATCATACTAAGGATCTCATTAGTGGTTGTGGCGGTTGTGTCAATATCTGCACCTTGATAAATTACATTAGACTAATATAATAATAACTGTTTAAAAATATTTTTAATGAAAGAAAGTTATAATATGACTGTACAAGATGTTTTAAAAACCAAGTTTCATGGTTTTTTTTAATAATGATATTTAGCCACAAACAATAATAAATATGTAAAGTTTAACGTATGATATTTTTGAAAACAAATTTCCAGTTTTTGCTCAAAAAGAGCATTTTTAACTTTTTTCAAACTTTAGAATTTGGCACTATTTTAAGTCTTCTCGGTTCAAAAATTTCAGCAAAAATTCAAAATATATTCCGAGATAATTTATAAACTCGATATTATACAGCTCGTTATTAAACTCATTATTAAACATCTTCAAATTAACTAAACGATATTAAAAATACATCATTAAGTTTCATTCAAGTAAACTACTAAAAAAATAGGCTGTTATACTAGAAGCCAGTTTAGCAAATTCGATGCGGTTGATGGCATCAAAGCACTTTCTGAGGTGGGGTTGCACCGCTTGGGGATTCCTGCCCTGTGACAATATCTCCAGGATCTCGTCGTTCGATAAGAAATAGAACCTGTGTTTGTATAATTTGATTATAAAACTATCGTTATTAGCTTTTAACTATAACGTGTTTCGAAATTTTAATTGATTTAAAATAAGAAAACATTTTTCAAATAAAAAGAGCTAATCACCATTAGTGAAAGAGTTTTTAAAAATGATAAGCTTGTAACCTGGGGAAGAAAATCCTTTTAGACTCGAGATAAGCGTCAAGACACTTTTGAACTTGTTCGATCAGCATGTTGTTGTTCTGGAACGACTCCAACAAGCCTACATTTATATTTCAGAAACGTTTCAAACGCTAAAAACATATATAAATACTAACCAAATTTTTGAATAACTCACCCGCCTGTATCCCAGCCCTGATGGCTAAAGGTACCTTGGCCACTTTTTTCATTATGTCTCTGAAGCTTTTGTCCATGGTTGCAAACAGTTTAGCTTCAGCAGGTAGTTGTCTTTGAATGTCTGGAGCACTAAAGATACTTTCGAAATATAACCAACTGTTTTGGCACTGCAACCATGCTTCCTGTTGCGTTTGGGGCACTCTATATCGAACTCGTGGTGAAACAAAATCAGATTGAGTATATACTTGAAAATTCTGCTTAGTTAACAAAAAGCTTTGTATCTTAATAAAATTCATTAGTGCTCTAAAATATGCTCATTTCATCGTGGCAAGTGAAAAATTAAAAACAGATTAAACATATATTAGTTTAATTAACATGTTCATGATAATAATTTTTTTAAACGAAAATATCTCTAAAAAATGAGCAAACCAATGTAGCTGCAAAAAGGTTAAGTTGTTTGGCCCAAGCTTCAACCTTGAGTTTGATAGGGGCAACATGCTTTGAGGACATAATGACAGCAATGGAGTTGAAACTCTCATCTAGAATGAATTGGATGTCATCTACAGGTCCCAGAATGTACACATCCTTCTGGTCCTTGTACTGCACCACTGAAAACTCCAATGTCCTCCACGAATCTTCCACCTAGTTGCGTTGAGGTTTAACAATTAAAAAAAATAACCTTTTAGAGACATCTCAATGTACTTTTAAGCCATATCAATAAGCATTAACGTCGATATTATGAGAAAAAATTTAGCATTTTATGCTAACGTATTATGGTAAAGCTATCCTTACCGAAAATTCTAGCTATATTTTTGCTAATAAATGTACTAAAATTTTTTCTCATAATATCGACGTTAATGTTCATTGATATTAATTAAAAAACAATATTTCCAATATTATAAAAATAGTTATAAAAACGCATAAAATGCCTAAAATTATTCTTTCACACAAAAACTGACTTTTTTGAGGATGGCTTCAAGATTGGCTTCTTGAGATGCCTTGATGGATACTTGCTGGATGGCTTCCACGTGCTGAAAGCCTTTGAGAGTTTCTAATCGACCCAGAGTCATGGGTTCTTCAGGAGTGAAATTGAAACCCAGGATCGTTTCTATCATTTCTCTGTGGCGATTTTTCAAAGCTGGATTCAAGAGACAGGATATCATTGGCAACTGGTGATGTTGTGTATTTTTTTTGGTATCTTTGTTTCAAAGAATTTATGGTCACAGTGAACATTATAATAGAGATAAATGTTTTTTCTACTCAATGCTGAATAAATGAAAATAAAACTTAATATTTCATAAAAAAAACATTATAAGTTATATATCTTTAATCAATTTGTAAAATAAACCAAAATTAAAAGTCAAAAAGTTCATACCACCATGAATCTTTACTCAAGTTAATGCTCAATGCTCACTTTAAGTCTCATTTTTTCGACTTTTTCTTTCAACTTGGGTACCACTCCATTGGGCGGCAGACCCTTCTCCAGTTGTTTGACGACATTGACGAAGTTGCTTGTTATCACACTTAACTCGTCGTGGTTCAACGTCTCCAATGGGACCTGTTGTGATGCATCATAAACCTTTTTTCTTGTTTCAAGGTTAATAAGTCTATATTTCCAAGAACTACCACAATAATATTTTAATTCTTCTAGCCAAACGTAAATATTCAAATGAAAACACTTTTAGGAGTTTATTTTATTCCACGAAGCTTTTCGCAAGATGAAGTTACATTATCAAGTGGAGTTACAGATATGCCCTTGATAATATAAGTTCATCTTACGAAAATCTTTCTAAAATAAAATAAACTTCTAAAAGTGTTTGTATTTGATAATTTATACTGCAATAATGGGAAGATTTAGAAATAAATTTTATAATTTTGTATTAAAAATATGTTTTATTGCGTAGACATGTTTGTTATATATTAAAATCCCTAATTTCGTACACAAAATTCAACTCATACTGCCCACCTCCAACCATTCGCTCATAAGCTTGTCCCAATTAGTGATAGAGTCCCATAATAGTTGTTTCTGATTAAGTTCTTGACTGACGTCATCTAGCTCTTCAAAGTCGCTAACGGGAACCTGGTGTTTTATGTTCAAGGATATGTGCCATTGTTTTTTATGAAAAGTTCGTTAGAAAATAAATTTTTGAAAATCTACGTTTTTATTCTGACTAAAAATTCTAAAATATTTTTGGTAGTAAATTGAACATTGCTTTATTTCAGCATTAACGCAATAGTTTTGAATAGAAACTTTGAGAGAAGTTTGGAAGTTTATGAAGATGCTGGCTCTCTGTTGCAACTCTGATGTTTCAAAGTTTTTTAATAACAAACCGGTAATATCATCAAACTATTCAACAATATAATTAGGAAATCAAACAGAACTTGTGTTAATTTAAACACAAATGAAGTGACAGCTGTGGTAATATTTCAAAACGTGATACAAATACAAATTGAGCAATTCTTCAAGTAAATCTTTTTTATTGAAATTTATTAAATTAAAAATTTTTAATAATCGAAAATATGGTTGATTATTAATTTATGTATTTAGTATAATAACCGTTTAGTTTTTCGTTGAGTTTTGAGAGGATGCCGAACACGTTTTCAATTTTTATGTTTGGGTCCAAAATTATGGGGTTCTGGGCAATGTATTTTTGTAGCTTATTTTTTAAATTATCTTGGAAAGATTTTAATTAAAAAGCAGATGAGAACTAAAATTCATGAAGCCTCATTATTATTATCAAATTAACATTTAAAAAATTTCAAACTTCTTTGGCGACTTTCATACACTAACCTGGGCTTGTTGCTTAAGCGTCTTCAACTCCCGGTTGAATTCGGCAATATCCTTATCGATTGAAGCGTTGAAAAGCACAATATTTTTATCTCTGTCAGCCAAACTTTCGTCTATTTGGTTGTACACAGCGTTTATGGATGGGTTCAGAGTCTGAAAGTTTTGTATTATGGCTTTACATGCTGGAGTTCACAATCATAACTAATATATTTCATTTAAACACGCTTGAGAGCTATATATATATATATATATATATATATATATATATATATATATATATATATATATATATATATATATATATATATATATATATATATATATATATATATATATCAATACCGCATCAATTTCGAGGAATGTTACTCACAGCATAAACAGCGATATCTTCAGGTGGTGTGGGCACTGCATACATCTCAATCAAGCCATACAGATTCTTCACCAATCCAGCCTCTTTCACCAAATCATCCATCTTTTATATTAATAATATTGATAACAACAATCTACAAACTTCATTATAATAATGTTTAACCCAAGAAGTTTCAAGATCAAATATTAAATATTTTGACTCGTAGTTTGTCTCTCAAGTTATTTTGTAAATAAAAAATTTATAAAATGCATTTAAATACTTAGAAACCCAAATAATTATTACTTAGAAATAATTTATTGAATCAAGTTTGTTTCATAGATAGATATCTTTTTGAAGGTATTTAAAAAATATTTATCAAATAAACTTAGTTTTGAAAAGTATATAAACGATAAAGAATTGAAAATGTCCGACTCGTTCTTGGATCTGCTCAAGGAAGACCAACTGGTTGACGTAATCTTTAGTGGTAGTGCACTGGGAGTCCAAGTTGTACTTAGCGTCCTGTGTTTATTATTTCAATAATAGATACGTTTGTTTTTATTTGAGAAGTACTGTTGGTAAGTGAACACACGATTATGAGTTTGATGATGATTTGTAGCTACAATATTCATTTTCAAAAATTTGTTGAATACTTTGTCATAGGTTGAAATTTGTTCGTGGAAATGAAAAAACATTTGAGAATGATTTAGTACATTAATACTGTACAAGTAAATTGGAAAAATCTTTTTCGAGTTATGTTTCTTACCTGAAGTTCACTGGTGAGTCTATCGACTTCTTTGCGGGCTGACCACGGTAGAATGGTGTGGATTATCTGGTGGTGATGTGTGCTGAAATAAAACTCACTGTTAAAGTGAAAAAATTAATGTTAATTTTAAAAACCACGATAAAATTTGAATTTTCTAATGAGGTAAAGCTCTTCGATTTATTTTATATCATCATCAAACAACTGAGGTGGAATGTTCTACATATATCCAAAAGTTTCATGTCATTAAAAAATTCAAGCATTGTCGTGTTTTTAGGATTCATATTTTAAAGGCTAACTATTCACGATAAAAAAATTAATAATTTCATATCAAAGTTCCCAGCACATTTTATTCAATACATTTCCACAATTCAATTAATTTTAAAAATTCAAATCAAAATAAACTTCAAAAATTTATTGAAAAATCATAGTTCACGTTCATTTGCCAACGCACAAACGACGTGGCTTCAAAGCACCTCGAGACAGTGGATGGGGGAGGGTATCAGGGTGTTTTTGAGGAATGATGAGTCGATGAAGAGAAGTCCTAAACTTCTTCTCGTTTGCATCACATCGAACATGCGAAATTGCTTGTGGTACTTACTCAATGTCTCACTGAAGAATTCCACATCACCTGGTTTCATGAGAGTATAATTAAATGAAAGTCAGTTTATTGTTAATTTTTTCACTTTTCAAGATTCGTCGTCATCATTAATTTGTAGAATTAAAAAGTAGGCATATATTTATCGAAGGTAGGAACCATTTTGTTTGACTTGTTCCTCGCTGAAAAGTTCATTTTCAATGTACATCTGAACAAAGTCTTCGAAAGTGTTCATGTAGATGCGAGCAGTCTCAAAAGCTTCCTTCATGTTATACTGCATATAATGAATGTTGCAAGATGTGTTATGCATGCTATCAATATAAGCTTTTTTTTGACCGGTGCTACAATATTATAAGCGAAAAAATACTTGATACATAATCATGTAAGTACAAATAATGTAGAAACGTGATGATAAATTTTTAATAATATAAAAGCCCCAAA
Source organism: Pterobdella sp. o SKG-2022 (assembly GCA_964035795.1). NCBI lineage: Eukaryota > Metazoa > Annelida > Clitellata > Hirudinida > Piscicolidae > Pterobdella > Pterobdella occidentalis. The sequence goes on from OZ038321.1 coordinate 5,454,580, forward strand.
ATGATACTACATCTATTAACTTCTCAACTGAAACTTATAAACATAACTGACACAAGTTTGCAGTTCAAACTAAAGATGAAAAAGAATTTGACGTAATCTTTGATCAAATGGACTGGTATAACATTGTTAGACATAACAGCCGGATATAAAATATAGATACAAGGAGCACTGCAATTAACAAGCTCTAAATTGGATAAAACTACATGATAAAAACGACAAGGATGGTAACCAAAAGATTTTCAAGCTCACCATGAAAGCACCATAAAGAATTTTGGTGTATTTATTGTCATAAAAGATGGATCTGAGATTTGGTCCTTCGCATCGTAAAGGCCTTTCGGAGCGGTTGCTGAATATAGGCCTGAATGTGTACGTTTGTATCTAATATGTCTGTATGTGTTTGCTTATTTAATGAAAATTTAATGTTTTGTTCAAAATATATTTTTAAACATTTTTCTCCATATTAGTTCCAAATTATTCAAAATATTTGATATCTCCTATAAAATTCAAGAATAATTATATATAACTGTCAGTTCATCAATGATAAATACTACTATGTGCTCCAAAGAATTTTATTTAATTAGATATATATACAACTTTTAGATATATTACTAATAAATAGAAAACATTATGTATAAATAATGCTAAAACCTGGTGAAGGCATCGAAGAAAGGATCAGAAACCAAATTTTTCACCTGAAAAAACTTTCCTTGAATGATGGAAATCATATACTCTTCAAACTATTTTAAAAATACAAACGCACCGAAAATTCATAGAGCGTTCATTTAATAAACTTAATCAATTTTAAGTTCATTTTTATTAAATATGGTTAAGTACATTAATTTTCTGGGATAAACCCTCTCACCTGTAGCACAGACTCAATAAAATCATGGATGAGTTTCTTGATAGCATGGTTGAAGGTATCTTCCGTGGGTTTCATGACGAGAACTTTCTTGATCAACTTGAACTCAACAATGAAGATTGGGTCGGTTTCACTCTCTCCGTGCACTATTGTTAGGGCTTGTGGCTTGGAGAGTTTTTGAATTGGATATAATATATACAATCTATAATAGCATCATTAACTTTTAAATAACTTTTTTATGTTATTTTTATAGATATCTCAAGCATGCGGTAATCATAACTATAAAAATTTGTGAAAATAAGATTAATTCTTGGGACATACTATTATTTTCTTATCTTTGTTTCTAACTTTGGCTTTTTTCTCTTCTTCGATTTTCTAAAACAGTGAAAAGCATAATGAAATTTAAATTGAGTAGCATTTTTTAAGCAGCTTGAATATTTCATAATAAACATGCAATTTTTTACCCTAACTTAACCCAAACAAAACACACATTTCTTCACGTAAGGTACCCCAATAATAAAAGACCCGACAGAGATATACAAACAACCGCAAAAGACCTTATGCAACTTATCAGTATTGAGAGGAGCATTTAGAGCTTCGTTAACAGTGTCCAACCATTCCACCACGCTTTCTTGACCTGGAGTTCTGTGGGTGCGTTTGACCACCTGTTTGGTAATTTGTAATGTGTTTGTTACTTTGTTATAATGTTCATAACACAAGGTTTGTTACGTCAAACATACAATTAGGAAAAACAAACTGAACAACAAACACAACAAATATGTTGATGTTGATGATAGGACCTGATAAAGTAGACTTCTAATGGAACACAAGACCATCATGTGCAAAGTGTCCACCACCAGGTAGTCTAGCAGGCGAATGAAGCTGATTGGCATTGTGAACTATTAGTTTTCAAAGCATGTCTTAGAATCATGTTTGTCGTTGTTGTTTTTTATGTTTTGTGGTACTGTTCCACAGTGTGTTTTCGCTACATTAAATTTATAGCAAGCGCTTTGATCTATAAGGAAAAACGCTTCATGAATACCGCATTACATTACATTACTTTGATTGCCTTAAGCAGTGATGTAGGCATAAAAATAAGTTAAAATTGAAGTCATGAAACTGTTACTTACCACGTGAGCCTTTTGCACAGCTTCAACTTGTTGACTTGTTCTGTGTACGAGGTTTCTTGACCTTCTGATCCTTGCTCCTTTAACGTCCACAGTTTGGAGGACTTTGGATACCCCGGTGACGCTTTGATAGTTTGTTGTTTCAGTGGTTTAACTTTCAATCAATCAAATCAGTTGCATAGTTAATTGTCAAACTTTTAAAAAAACTATTTGAAAAACATTGTTGCACAACCAAAATCTCAATTTGGGAATATAATAGTCAACTTACAAACATACAAATCACAAGTTAGCAAAAAAAAACAATTTCAATTCCAAAACCAGTAGGGACTCCATATAAAAGACATACATAGGTAACTAACATTTGAAATCAAGGATGGAATCCATATTAAAATTCGATTCTTTGAAAACCGTTTGACAAGCTGTCATTGCGGTGTTTTTTATGGTTTCCCTGTGCACCAACAAACGGGCACACACCTTGAAATAAGGTGATACCGTGTGTCACTAAGATTATAAACACATTTCTATGTGAATAATTTTTTGTTGAAAGTAAATTTTAATTATTTTTTCAAAAGCCAAGCCGTAAAATGAATATAATTTCAGAACACTAGTAAGTTTATTAAGATACGAAGCTTTTCGTTAACAACGTAACATTTTCAAGTAAACTACTTGAAAATGTTACCTTGTTAACGAAGAGCTTAGTATCTTAATAAACTTACTAGTGCTCTGAAATTATATTCATAAATTTTAATTCTAAACTTAAATTAGAATTCGCATAAAAACGTATAAAATAAAAGAAAAATAGATACAAAATAGGAATATTATGTTATTGAAGCCTGACTTTTGAGAATTCAGTGCAAATGCTCGTAGTTCAAATGAGATTACAAACTTACATCGTCAGTTTGTTTTTTCTGGGTGTTCATGAACTCTTCCAGGGTGTATAGTTTTGCTTCCTTTATTTTGCAGAGAACCATTTCGTCCATTTGGATGCATGTGCTTTTCGCTTTCAACAAGCATTTCAGCAAAATCTTTAGTGAGGTATATTAATTCTTTTTGGCTATAGAGTCAAAAAATTACGTGGCATCTTATAACCTTTGCATTAAAAATTTTTTTTTAATGTTTTATTCAAGAAAAGATGAACCCACATCATTACAGAAGAATAAATTTTGTTGCAGATAAGCTTGCGCTTTCTCGACCCTCTCAAACTTCACATTTTTCTTCCATAAACTGAATGCTTTCCACTGCCTGAACATGCGAAAAAGTCTGATCTGTTAAGGAATGATTCCAGATGCTAAGTGGTAAAGAGGTTTTATAAATCACTTTTCATTTAAATGTCAGTACTGATGAATATTTCGTCACAAGCTAATAAAATCATTGTTCCGCGTTTATCTGTATAAAAAGCGACTTCAGCATAACTTATGTAAACATCGAAATAACCCTTCATCATTACCAACTATTCAATAATTTAACTTTGTGGGGTGATTTTTGGGATACGTTTTCATTTAATCAACAACCTTCGTGAGCTTTTTGAAGTATGTGTATTCTTGTTGGAATCGATCAAGATACACAAACTCATTATCTTCGTCCATCTTTGAACGCATGAAGCCTCTCTTACTTATCGTGCAATAGTTGCTCCTATCGATGTTTTGGTAAGGTACTGTGCTGTGTAATGTAGTTTGGTTAATGGTGATTATTATAGATGGTCTAAAAAAACTTCGTTTTTATAATCTCTAATTTCAGTACTTTTGAAGATTTATTAATATTTTTATAAGTTTAAAAGGCGCTTAAGTTGAAAAAAACTATTCAGAACGACTTTCAAAGCTTGTGTAACTAGCACACTGAAGTATATGTTGTCACATGAGAAAGTATTAGTCAATTAATAAAAATTATTGAGAAAAAAAGCGAAATAAAAAATAGATTGTTCCTTAGTGGAAATAACAATTTTTTATATATTAAAAAAATTAATGTTTATACTTAAAGGTAAAATAGGGGGAGAAAAATACGTACACAAGGTTGTAGTAATGGTAGTTGACAGAAGTTTTTTTAACAGAAGGAGTCAAGTATAAAAAATCAACCTAGAGGGTTGAATTATTTAAGTAAAATTTTCATAAAATAAAAAAAAGGATTTTTAAAAATTTAAATAAAACTATTAATTAATGAATAGTTTCAAATACATCTATCTATCTATCTATCTATCTATCTATCTATCTATCTATCTATCTATCTATCTATCTATCTATCTATCTATCTATCTATCTATCTATCTATCTATCTATCTATCTATCTATCTATCTATCTATCTATCTATCTATCTATCTATCTATCTATCTATCTATCTATCTATCTATCTATCTATCTATCTATCTATCTATCTATCTATCTATCTATCTATCTATCTATCTATCTATCTATCTATCTATCTATCTATCTATCTATCTATCTATCTATCTATCTATCTATCTATCTATCTATCTATCTATCTATCTATCTATCTATCTATCTATCTATCTATCTATCTATCTATCTATCTATCTATCTATCTATCTATCTATCGATCTGTTGACTTAAGCCTTCATAGATAAATCTTCATCTAACCAGACACCAATACTTTTGACATTTCTCGAAAGAATAATGTTATCTGCAACTATTCTTATTGGACGTCGAGGAATTCTAAGAGGGTTTCTGCCATTTGGAAAACCAGATGACTTCAGTTTTAGAGACATTAAATTTCAAGTGTTTTTTTCCATTTGCAATGGCCTTGAATTTTAGTGTCATCTGCATATTGGTAGAAGCTGGAATTGTACCTCATGACTGACCTTCCAAATCACCGGTGAAAAAAGTGAACAGCAGTGGTCCAACAACCTTGTAGGACACCGACAGATGAGTGCATCATAGCTATTTCATTTCAAAAAACATTTGATAACAAAGTTTCGGTTAGTTAATTAGCTAACTAACCATTTTAGCCCACTATCTGCAAAGCCGAAAGACTTTTTCTGTCTTTCCAGCAATATATCATGGTTCGCCAAACCAAAAACTTACGATAGATCCAGTAGAACGAAGAGAGATAACTCAGCGTTGTCGGCTGCTTTCAGATGTCTAAATAGACTTTTGAAATAGAAGTTTCAGTAGAGTGGTGACGACAAAAAGCTTATTTGAGGCTAGGAAAAAGTTTTTTTTCAGTGAGGTAGTTAGAGACTCTACTCAAAACAAGTTTTTCAAGTATTTTATTCTGAATAGATAAATTTGAGATGGGTCTTTAACACCAAAAACTGGGTTTCATTTGCTTTTGCCAGAAATTTCGTTCATGTAACTTCAAATAATCGAAACTTTATTTCTTGAGTTTCTAAGCTTAAAGTCCCAAAATTTGTTTCTTTTCTGCCTACCTAACCTCGGAAAAAGAACTTCTGCAAAACCTATGCTGCTAGCTTCTGTTTACAATTGGACTTGAAATACCTTTACTCAAACTTTCTTTCGAGCCGTTTTGAGTCACAACACTCTGGTCAAACCAAGGATAAGACAATCTTTGTCAAACTTTTAATGTCTTGAAAGGAATGAGATTGTCTAAAAATATAGTTGAGGTGGAATTATACAGTTCAACTTTTAATTATAATATATTTTTATTATAAGTTCAGCTTTTACACCAAGATCAGTAGCCTTATTAAACATGAAGACTCAGAAATTTTGAACAAAGAAATTTCAGTGTTAAAAAAGTTTTTACACCTAGTCTTCAACTTCTTAAAAGCAAGTAAAGGTTTTGCTAAGGTGCATGACCAAGTAAGAAGTTTGTGGTTAAAGATGCCAATTTCTATATAATTAATATCTGAACTGGTTCTTAAAACAACCACATCAGGCTAACCAACCTGTCTATGTCTGTCTGGTTAATTGATACGAGATTCAAAACCATGTGAGCTTAGAATCTAGAGGAATTCTGGGCATCTGAGCCATCAGAAGATCCTAGATGGAAATTAAAGTCACTGAGAATAAAGACATCATCATTCTAGGTAGACAACATATTCAAAAGGTTTTCAAACTCTTCAAAAAAGGCTAAAAAAGCATATCCTGTGCGATAAACAAAAAATACAATTAGGGATCTAGAAGCAACTTAAAGTTTTGAGAATTCAAAAAAGTATTTATAAAAAAGGCGTGAAATCTTGAGTTAACAACAATTGCAACTCCCCCATGGTTAGTGAAGAAATTATTCTCAGCAGTACGGTTTCTGGGTTTCGCTTTTTTAAGGACTTTGAACCCCTTTTGCCGCAACCTGCTGATACATGCGGATTCTACATCATAGCAATTTTCAGTCAAAAAAATACATTCATTTTGAAATTTCCTAAGATCTCCAATATATCCTCCACTTTATTGTTTAAAGACCTCGTGTTTTGGACGCCAAAGACTACTGGAAACCTTGTTTTATGGTTTTCGTGATGACCAGCCTCGCCATGTAGTTTCAGAAAAAGCGTTTTATATTCCAGATGCACGTTTCCGCATTTCTCTCAAGCTTTTTTTCCGGCTCATTTACCGCGAAACCACCTTTTTCAAAACTTAGCTAGTCTTAGCCCATGCACGCACCCTTATTTTTACTTCGGAGCTCATTAATTGCATATCATTAATCACCACCCTCTGTCTGATAAAGTGCTCAGTCTATGGATGAACTATGAGCGAAGTTGAGAACATGGAGATCGAAAATAGAGAAAAAGGGATTGATGGTGAATATGGGTAAGACAAAGCTAATGGTTTCTGGTTCGAACTTTGATGTGCTGAAAAAAAATCTGGGAAGTATCCTTGTGGTGTATGCCAAGCAGGTGTGGGTAGAAATACTATTCAGTGTGGAGTCTGCAGACAATGGGTACACAATAAATGCAGCGGCATAAAAGGCTCTCTAAATTTGGATTTTAACTTCCGATGCACTCATTGCCTTGGTACAGCATGGCCTGTTGATGGGAGATTAGTAAAGGATGAAAAACTGGAAGTTGTCCCAGAGCTCTGCTATCTTGGGGATATATCATCTGCAGGTGGTGGATGTGAGCTTGATTCAATAGCACGTTGTAAGTGTATTTGGGCCAAATTTCGCCAACTTCTTCCACTTCTTGCTAATCGTCATTTATCGTTATTGACCAGGCCGAGTCTATTCAACCTGTGCCAGAAGAGCTATTTCACATGCTGCTGAAATATGGCCCGTAACAGTTTCCACATTGAACCGTCTTAGACGAAACGACCTTGCCAAGATTCGCTGAATGTGCGACATCAAAACGAATGATAACGTTTGCTCTCACTCACTCTTTTCAAAACTTGGCATTCGGAATGTTGCGGTTGTTCTTTGTACAAGCAGAATGAAGTGGTTTAGACATATAGAGCGTAGCGTGGGTTGGATTTAGATACTTGCAAGAAACCTGGTAGGCCCAAAAAGACTTGAAACGAGCTTATATTGAATGATAAAAGAAAGCTAAACATGGTTTGTGCTGATCCACTCGATCGCTCTGAATGGAAAGGCCGACTTCGAGATAGAACTTTCAAAAAGCCCAATCCTTGGTAAAGGAAAACGGGCTATAAAAAGGATTTGATTGATTGATTAAGCTCAGCACAACTTTTGAATTGTTGAACCTCCTCAAATCCATTTAAATTAAATATAATAAACTACAGTTTGTTTTCAAATATTTCAACCAAGTTTGGCTTTCTTTCTTTATATTTATGTTTTTTAAAAAAAAATTAATTCCGGCATTATTTAAGAGTTTAAATACTCCGCCTTTGTATCTAACTATATATTTTATGATCATACACATTACAATCGTTTTGTTACCAAACCTTCCAATACATAAAATAATTGATATGAAGACGTCATACCTGGGGTGTAGTTTTGATCACACGAAGCACCTGCTCCAAGTCAGTCATGCCGTAGAACTCGTCCAAAGCTCCATTAAAGATCATTTTGTCTGATCAAAACCACGTAGATTCATGAAAGCTATGAGACAAACTCAAATTACTAAATAAAATTGTTTTAAACACAATGTTAAAAAAAATATTTCTATATCACATAATAAAACAACGAGAATAGACAACGAGAAAAGTGTAGTCGAGTTCGAATTATTCCAATGCGTATTAAAAATTAACAGCAATCCCACACCTTTTTGTGACTTCGATCGTCCAGTTTTTTTGGTCTTCATATATTTAGACTGCGAATGTTATGCCATCGATTGGTTTTATCCAGTTATATTTGTCAAGCTTATAATTTTTGTTATTTTTTCAACTCACTTTGGTTTTTTTCGGTGCAAGCGAAATTTCTCGAGATACAACGTCTTTTGGCAACTTTGGCTTTTGAAAATTCAAGTTTTTAATTCTTAAAAACATTTTTTATTGGATCACGTACAATCAACATCAGAGTTTTAATGACAATTAAAATGCTGACAATATGGCATAGATTTTTGTTTCGGTTGTAACAAGGCTAATTGGACATATATTCATGCAAACATTATCAAATTATTATTTGAATTTTGAAATATACTGTGAAAAATCTAAATATATATCTCATTAAAAGTACTCACGAGAAACCCAACAGCGGGATTTTTGCTGAACATTTTTTTAGAGAATGGAGTATCAAAACTCGTGGAATCAGGGCATTTCAGATCAGTAAAAGAGGGTTTTACTAATATGCGATCTATAAGTTCTTGTTCATTTACTTTTGGTAACTTGGCCACCAGTTCATTTGATGTGTCTTTGCGTCGGCCTCTTGCGCAAGATTTCAAATCTTGCAGTTTGTCCGACATCTTTTTAAATTATTTTTTAATAAATTGAAAACATTTATAACCATAAATTTGAAAAAAAAATCTCAGTGCAATTTAATATCAACTTTGAAGTTGTCAATGTATTTCCATGCTAGTGACAAATTATGTTTCTATGGCGACCTGAAACCAACGACTTTTGAAATTAAAAGTTACTATTTGAAGTTTAGAAAAATGCAATTTTTTAGCAAAAATTTTTAGAAACTCACTAATAAAATGTTTCAAACATGAATTAATAAAAAAATTTCCAATTTAATTTATCATTCATAAGCTGAGTTTTCAAAAATGTTGAATACGTTAGCAATGCTAACTCATCGAAAAATCGCGAGAGGAATCGCGGAAGTTTAAACCATTTGCGCATTTACGAACACAGGCACTTCGTGATCACGCAAAAAGTATTGAATAGCTTTAGGCTAATTGATGAACTAATCATAGAACTTCAAAAAAATTGTGAAAGTACTGAAATAATCATTTTTAGAAGTTTTATAAAAAAAAACTAGCATTTATCAACTAACAAAGCTTTTTGTACAATCCGTGAGTATTTAAACATTAGGATACATGAATATTTTCAAGAAAAAAAAGCTAACATTCATCAAAGCCTATGATTGGTCCAATTTAAAACAGCTTTTTGCTGCTTGGAACTTCTTTATTTACGAACAGTTTATGAACAATCATAGAATCAAGAATCTTTTGATTCATTTAGATTTTTATTTTTTAATTTTAAAAACTTTGAATTCTTCAAAAAATCCAAATAAAATTATTTAAAACAAATTTTATTCAAAATAAAATTATAAACTTCTAACATATTTATCTGCGTTATTGATTTTTACAATTTAAAGTTTATTTCTTGAAGTTTGGCCTTAATTCTTGATTTTAGTTTAAAATTTAGTCGATTTTCAATTAATAAAAGTATTAGATTTTTATCTTATGTAATATTCTAAATTTTAAAGACTGTTTAAAGTAGTATTGATTAACTAGGTAAATTTTAGAAAATTTCAATTGGTTTAAGGTATAAACCACAAATTTTATTTTCTATTCACTGTTTTCAATGTTTTTTCAGTATAGTCAAAAGAATTTGATTTTTAATTTAACTATTAACAAACAATATCGTAAAGGGCTTTCAGCAATTTTATTACGAAGCTTCACGATTTACTTCGAAATCATCATCAGGTGACACAGAAAGTGAGTAATTTGTTCAGCTAATTTATTCCATGGTGAGTGGATAGCTTTTAATGAAACTATTTTTGAATGATTATACAATGTACTACTGCAGGTAATAATGGCTTGATTGAGAAGGCTTTTTGACAGTGAAGCTTTATAAAATTCCTTTAAATAAATCTTAATTTCTAAATGTTAGTTTGTTTTTTCGCTAAGAATAACTAAATAGCTTAATACAAAAATAATTTACAGCTTTTATATATTGAAAATAATTAACAGAATACATAGCTGAAATATAACACTTCCCTCTAAAAGCTGCTGGAGAGGCCTGTGGAATAAATAGAGATAGGCCTCAGCATTATCTTTTGATAATGTGAGTTTGACTTACAAATAGCTTTGTTATTCAGTTAATAAAAGTGTTTGATTTGAATTATTGTTCTATTGAAGTTTTATTATGTTAGTTCACTTATGTTTCAAACTAAATATTAGCTTTTTTACTGTTTTTTTTCTATTCAAAAACAAAATTTTTGAATTATTTGTTTTATTGCATAAACCTTTTTATGCATTGGTGTTAAACTGCATCCAACTTTGAGCTTGTTTTAATTTTCAACCACTGTTAATCTTAGTTACTGGGACATGTATCACAGTATAATCTAATATGAATAATGCTATATAAACAGCTAACACTTGTAATATTCTAAATTTTAAGACCATTTCGAGTAGTTTTGATTAAATAGGTTCAAGTTATAATCCACCAATTTTACTGATTCTAGTTGTGTTTCTTAGTATAGTTAAAAAATTTTATATTCAAGCAATCCATACTCTGTTTGTTATACCAGGCCTTTATCTACTGTTTTTTACCCACCAAGTTCAATATTAAACATCAGTATCAAAGTATCATTTGCCTTCTTACATTTTGAACAAACCACTAATCTTTAGTTTTTTAGTTTTATTTCCATCAGTTGCAAGATTAATTTTTTTTACAAATAATTGCTTTTATAAAAAATAATCTGAAATTGAATAATATTTTTAAACAATAAAATAAGTGAAAAATTTATGTTTCAAAAAGGTTTATTAATGAGAATTATAGACCTGATAATGATTCATTGGATGCAAAGGATTCATAAATAGACAATTCTATAAAAATTATCTTCTATTTCTCAAATTATATTGTGGAATAATGAAAACTTTTCTTTATCTCTATACAGATTTGTGTGCTTCAGAAACTCAAAAAGGATCAAATCTATGAAATTAAACAGTTTTGAAAAAAAAATTTACTTATAATATGTTTTTTATGCATGAAAATACTCTCATCATTTGCTATATTTAAAAATTTAATTTTACTATATACAAAATGTGCATTTTGAAAATAAAAGTAGACTAAGTTTTCATGAACTCACTTTATTGCTTTACTGATAATTTATTAATTTTTTTCCAATATTTCTTGATTGTAATCATGTCTAAAGACGAAAATTTATTTTATATATTTCTTGATTTCATTTATTAAGTTTTTCTGATTTGATGGGAGATTAGTAAAGGAAGTGAGGAAAAATTGGAAGTTGTCCCAGAGTTCTGCTATCTTGGGGATATATCATCTGCAGGTGGTGGATGTGAGCTTGATTCAATAGCACGTTATAAGTGTACCTGGGCTATATTTCGCCAACTTCTTCCACTTCTTGCTAATCGTCATTTATCGTTATTGACCAGGCTGAGTCTATTCAACCTGTGCCAGAAGAGCTATTTTACATGCTGCTGAAACATGGCCCGTAACAGTTTCCACATTGAACCGCCTTAGACGAAACGACCTTGCCATGATTCGCTGAATGTGCAACATCAAAACGAATGATAACGTTTGCTCTCACTCACACTTTTCAAAACTTGGCATTCGGAATGTTGCGGTAGTTTTTTGTACAAGCAGAATGAGGTGGTTTAGACATGTAGAGCGTAGCGTGGGTTGGATCTCTCAGATGCGAAAGTTAGATTTAGATACTTGCAAAAAGCCTAGTAGGTAGGCCCATAAAGACTTGGAACCAGCTTATATTGAATGATAAAAGAAAGCTAGACATGGTTTGTGCGGATCCACTTGATCGCTCCGAATGGAAAGGCCGACTTCGAGATAGAACTTTCAAAAAGCCCAACCCTTAGTAAAAGAAAACAGGCTATAAAAAGGATTTGATTGATTGATTGATAATTTGAATAGGTTTTTACAATGAAAATAAATACTGGTTTTTGAATTTGTCATTTTTTTTGTTTTGTTCCAGAATTTTTTAGGTAAGTTGAAGGTGTTGTGCATTTGTGCCTAGAGAACATCCAGTAATGGTTTGGAGAGGTGTGTTTTGTATTAGTTGTAGTTTATTCAGTGGGGTTGGTGATATTATTGGCGAAAAGTTGGGTTTTATATGTGACTATTAGGGTCTCCCAACGAGGTTATCGAATACTGTGAAGTTATTTTCGGTTTTTGCAAAATGAAATTCAAAATATCTTAAAAAAATATTTTGATGAATCTTAAATTTTCTGCAAGCGGTTTCAGCTTTACTCAAGCGTCAGTCCATGTTGCTGAACGTGAAGAATACACGTTTTGTGTCCAATTCAGGTCTTTCTTTTGCTAATTTGCTCACTGATACTGGTGAGCTCTTTGTATTTTTTAATAGTGAAGAATTGATAATTTTAGACACGGTCCATAACGTGCAATATCTAAACGGATCACATTGGTTTTGTGACGGCACTTTCAAGCATGCCAACTTTATCGTATCCATATTCTGTTATAGAATTCGCCTACATGTCTTCTAATATATGCTGTAATGGAGAAAAGAACTAGATCAGCTTATCAGTTTTTTGTTAGCTTTTTAAAATCTGTATTTTCACTGAATTGTCTCCTAAATTTTTAACTATAGATTTTGAAATGACTGCTGTAACAGCCATAAAAGAGGTTTTTTGTGGACCGTTCTTCATGGCTGTTTTTTTCATATTAAGCAGGCCATTTATAACCAGCTCAAAAATGTAGGCCTGCTGCATTGGTATAAAGCCAACGCACATATTATCAAAAAGATTTGTTTTTTCAGTTTCCTACTGGAGACGTAAGTGCTGAGGGCCTTCATGTCAATAGTTGATAATTTAGATGATAGGTATGCAAATATATTAAACGAGTTTATTAAGTATTGGAATGTGAATTGGGTGGGGCTGGAGTTGGGTAGAGCCCGATTCCCTATTTCTTTAGGGAACAATTATGATAGAATTAGGTATAACCTACCCCATACTAATAATAGTTTAAAAAATAAGGAAGAAGTAATTTATACCCGAGTAGATAATTTAATAAAAAAGTTGCTATTAGAGCAAGTAGACGTTAGTTTAAGATTAATTAACTATTAGGTAATATAAACGTAGAAAATAGGCAATCCAATGATAGGTTATATAATATTATCAGGTTAAACCCAACTTATAATATTAATATCAATAGTTTGTTACAAAGTTAAAGTAATTTATGGGTCTAAGTAATTTATAGGTTTAAGTATTTTAATTATATATTTTACACTATTAATGGTCCAGGGTATATCTAATTCTATTATAATTATTCCATAAAGAAGTAGGAAATCTGGGTTCTACACAATTTACATTTAAATACTCAAAAAATTCGTTTAGCATAATTGCATGCTTATTACTTGAACTCTTGGTAGCATAAAGATTGCGGTGCTGAGTCGCTTTCATACATATATATAAGCACTCGTTTTTCGGAGTTGAACCCGCTCTTTTCTTCATCAAAGCATAAATTGAAGGGAATGTATTAAACCCTCTAATATTATATGTTATAAAGTTGTTACCTTAAAAGAGCATGCTTGAAGTCACAAACCAGTGTATCCCATTCTGATGTCAATTGCTCACTATTAAATAAAACAAACCGTCGACAAACATCGTGAGCCGATTAGAGATAAGTTTGATGTCGGTGTGAAGCGTGTAATTCCTCGTGTTTTGGAGCATAGGCTGTCGCTTGGGGACAGTCTTTTAGGATAAAAGTATAAGTTGGAATGTCAAATGACTACTATTATGAACTTTTGTTTAATTGTATTATTTTGTAAAATTGGACGACCAGTATAAAGTATTTTTGTGAAATTGGACTACTATAAAGAAAAAAATTATGAAAATATCATGAAAGAATTTTATTGATCGATTAATTGATACTATTACGAAGTATTTTGTACAATTGGACTACTAAAGAGTAGTAGAATTATTCTCAAAATAAATATTGACAATATTAATAAAAAACGTTGATGACGAAGAACTGAAAGAAAAAGAAATATCCTTACAAAAAATGTTTATTATTAGATGTGTCATTTGAAAAAATAATTAAATAAAAACTTTCATTGAAATCAAATATAAAAAAAATATTTTTTTAAACAAAGCTTAAACTTATGAATATAATGAAAATTACAATCAATTTGAATCTAAAGTATTCAATTAATATTTCAAAATTTATAGTTTATTGCATAAATACGACATTTTCTTTATAATCCATATACAAGATTTTAATTGTATAAACTCAGTCTTATTTATCAGTCCTTAAAAGAAAACTCAGCTTTTTAGCACATATTTTAAACTGTTGAACAGTTAAAAAATATTTTAAAACATCCTTTCATTGTTGAGTTTTCATTTTTGATTTCAAGGCTCTCCCTAATCAGTAGACATACTGATGAGAGAGAGCCTTGAGATCAAAAAAGAAGTTAATGCAACAATAAGATTCAAGCATCTTGATTCTCTATGATAGGTTTGCAGCTTTCTTTGTTAGAGATGTCAAAGGATAGAGAGTAGTTTCAATAGGGGTTGGTGATGGATTGGTATCAAGAGAGAGTATGAATGGTCTTATAACGGAGGAATCCACAGTGTATTGGAGACAGAGATGATTTTAATGTGAAACATAGTAAGAGTGCAAGGAGCTCTCCTCAGTAACTTCATACAACTTTTCTATCTCAGCTTTATCACTATTGGAAATAGTATCCAAGCTGGAGATCTCCAAAGACAATTGTGTTGCAAACTTCCAGATGATTTATCAACTTTCCACAACTTCTTCCTCAACCATCCAAACATTGGTTGTCCACCTGAACCTGTTTTTATGAATCAAGTTAAATATGGAATTAAAAAATTATTTTCAAGGTTTAAATAGTGAAATTTTCTAGTACGAGTAAATTGTATTTTAAAACATTAAATTAAAATTTCATATGAATGAAAATTTATTTAAACTAAAGGTATGAATGAAATTCCTATTAAAAATCCCTGAAACTCAATAAATGTAATAAGATTGATGGGCTGAGCATTGAAAAGTTTAATAAAAATGAACCTTAAATTTATTAAAGTGAGCATCCTGTATCTTGACTTTCAAGAATCTGAAATAACATCAAATAAGCCATTAAAATCTGCATTAATATATAAAATAAAGATAAATTAAATTATTCTGTTAAATATTCTCAATTCATAATTAAAACTTTCATTTAAACTAGGCAGTGGCTATCGGCACACTTGCAGACCAATAGCCACTGCCATTAACTAATCTCAAAACAAAATTTGCTGATTATTGTGAGCTAAACAATTGGAATAAACAGTGAAAAAAATTTCATTGAAACAAAAATATTTATTATATTATTCTTAATTAAATACAGCTCATTTAAATAGCAGTATAAACATTAACTAGTGAGGAAGAAATCAGAATCAGATACAGTTACTAAAAAATCGAAGCATATTTAATAAAAATCAATTGAAATTTCAAAAAATTTTATTATTCGGGGGTATAACGAAAATCCTCACTGAAACAAAAAAATTCCCAAAATTACTGCCGAATTAAAAAGAATTTTCACAAAATGGCTTATTTTGAAAAATCTCCTAAATATTCTAATAAAATATTCAAAATTATAAGTAAATTTGAGAATAAAACAAAAATCCTTACTGAAACAAGAGAAATTTTTGAAAAAGCCGCCAAAGTTAAGAAAATCCAACAAATCGACTCATAATTAGTTGAAAAATACAAAACGTACTATTTCGACTCATACTTTGTTGAACAAAACCAAATTTTCAACAAATATTGTTTACAAAAGTAAAACGAAATTTATTCTGAGCGCAAACATCGCAAAACCGAGCGTTAATAAAAATAGTGTCCAAATTTGTTTGTAAATGCTGTAAATGTAAATGGTTTAAACATCCGCGGCCGCGAGGGAGTAACTAAACGAAGGTTAATATTTTGCTGTCTTTTGATTAGTTGCTAAAATTTTAGATTTTTTTTGCAAATTTAATGAAAACATTTATTAAAGACTAATTTTTTTTTGGTCTGATTGGTTGCTTCAAATTAAGATTTTCTTCGTAAATTTCGAGAAAAATAAGCATTTTGTTTAAATTATATATTTTACAGCAACCAATCACATAAAGAAGTTCCAAGCAGCAAAAAGCTGTTTTAAATTGAACCAATCATAGGCTTTGAAAAATGTTAGTTTTTTTTTCTTGAAAATATTCATGTATCATAATGTTTAAATATTCACGGATTGTACAAAACGCTTTGTTAGTTGATAAATGTTAGTTTTTTTTCTCATAAAACTCCTAAAAATGATCATTTCAGTACTTTCACAATTTTTTTTGGAGTTCTTGTCATGGCACAGCGCCTGCCAGTAGAGGAATTTCCTTGTTGATGATTTTGGAGCACAAAGACTCAATCTGATCTTTGCTGTTACTATGTAGTGATCACCACCAATAGTAACAGAAGAAGTATGGGCTTAGCAGTCATTAAAACTGTTTCTCCAGCGTTTTCTGAAAAGAATATATTCAATTTGAGCCAGGTGTCCAGCAGGATGTCTTCATGTCGATAATTTTAGGTTAGGTTTTTGAAAAAGCGTGTTGCCGGCCAAAAGATTGCGTTGTTGGAGGAAAGTTTCAAGGAGTTCACCAATTCGGTTTGCGACGTTATGGTATGAAAATTAGCCGGAAATTCGAGCATTGAAGTCGCCACCGATAATCAAGTTGTTGTGGGAAGGTATAGTAGAAATTAGGTTGCCTCGCTGCTCGTAAAACTTTTCTACTTCTTCTAGTGGGGCAAGGTTATGTGGACATAAAAACAGTTTTAAGATTGCCTCTGAAGGAAGCGATAAGAATCCGATTGTCAACTTTTTTGATGTTAGTTAACAATGGCAATATCTGTTTGCGCACTGTGATTCCAACAACTCCCAAAGTGGCATTGTTGGTGATCTTGTATGCCGATGCCGTGAACAAGATACTGTGGCCAATATCATGGCTTATGATATCCGGATCACTGTTCTTGTGGAGAAGGCGATGTTCTTGGATGCAGACTGCTTGAAGGTTGTGTTGGTTGATGTGGAGGTTGAGTTCACCTAAGGCAAACTCTGAGTTGAGGGAGCGACAGTTTAGTGTTCCGATGCTGTAGCTTTGTTTGAGACGAAAAATCCCTTTGTTTGGCGAGAGATCAGAGTTTGGCCTTCCTTTTAGAATCAAACCAAACTCGTCATCGGTAGCTTTTAGGCTAACACCTTTCCTACGTAAGGGTCGATAGTCACGGGCTTTAACCGTGGTACTGTTTTAAAAATAAGCCATGTTTTCTAGTAGCTTGTATTACTGTGATGCTTTGCTACGGCTCTCACAGACGCATTGTCATGCTTGAGATGACTGGTGTTCCCCTACCATTGACCATGAGTTGGTTCATCTGCTAGGCAAACGAGTGACAGGAGCTGGAACATCGGTGTGTTGATGATCACCACCTGAAGCAGAAACCCTTTTTGCCTCACGAATGGATCAGTTTTCACCATTGACCTATGTTACCCGAGTCGTGGATTTTCACCGTTAATGTTTAGTCTAAAGAAGACTCAAGTAATAGGCCAAGCAATACTAATGCCGCCTGCCATCAGAATAAACGAGAAAGATCTGGAAGTTGTCAACGAGTTCCAGTATTTAGGCTCAACAACGACAGACTCGCTATCGCTGGATACAGAGATCAGCAAACGCATTGGAAAAGCCGCAACGACTCTGGCTAAGCTCACCAAGCGGGTTTGGGATAACAAACATTTCACTATCACCACCAAAGTCAAAGTCTACCAGACCTGTGTCATCAGTACCCTGCTTTACGGCAGCGAATCTTGGACCTATGCGCATCAGGAAAGGAAACTTCAAACCTTCCATATGAGGTGCCTGCGCAGGATCCTTTCTATCACCTGGCAGAACAAAGTCACCAACACCAAAGTCCTCGCCAAGGCAGACATACCCTTCATGTACACCCTCCTTCGACAGAGGTGCCTTCGCTGAATAGGCCATGTGCATAGAATGGATGATGGACGCATACCGAAAGACCTCTTGTACAGCAAACTCACAACAGGCAAGCACAAAGGTCGTCCACTCCTTTGCTTCATGGATGTCTGCAAACGTGACATGAAGGCATGCGGTATAGACACAGATAACTGGGAGAAATTTGCTGCAGATCAGCCTGGAAATTTACACTATTCAAGGGACTGTCCTATGGTGAAGTTAAAATAATTGAACAAGCAGCAGTTAAAAGACTTCAGAGGAAAGCAAGCCAGCACATCCGTCGATAAACAAAACAACGCACCAATTTTCATCTGCCTTAACTGTGGGCGACACTGCAAACCTAAGATCGGTCTTTACAGCTACAACAGACGGTGCACGACAAGTTCTTCAACAAGCGCAATTCCATAGTCTACGACTGAAGGATGTCAGGAATATATAATATATTAATATATATCCAAAATTTTTACATTGATTACTTTTTGTAACGAAAAACATCAATTAAGAGGAATTTTTTAAAACATTTATCAAAAATCCAAAGCTATAATTTTCAATAAGTTTAGCCTTATCATAAAACGTTAGCAAAAAAAATTAAATCGTAACTATGGTTATATAGTAATTCAGACTCTAATTAAAAATCAGTTAATCTAAGGAAATGATGAAAAAGAAGGTGGCGAATGGGTAAGGCGTCAAAGTTCGAAAGGTTGAGTAGTGTATAGTAGTGGCAAGATTATCGTCATGTCTCAGCACCTGCCAAGAGAGAAATTTTCTTTTTGATGTTTTTGGAGCACGAAGACTCAGTCTAACTTTTGCTGTTGATATGGTGTGATTACCACTAATAGAAGCAAAGGAAGTATGGGTCTGGTAGTCATTAAAACTGTTTTTTTAGTGTTTTTTGGCAAAAAATAAATTCAGTTTAAGCAAGGTGTTTAGTAACATTTCTCACGTTCCTAACTTGAGTTTAAGTTTTTGAAAAAGCATATTACTAACCAAAAGTTTGTGTTGTTGGAAGAAAGTTTCAAGGATGTCACCATATGGGTTCACGACGCCATGATATGAAAATATACCAAATATTCAAGCATAGAAGTCGCCACCGACAATCAAGTTGCTGTGGAAAGGTAAGATAGAAATAAAGTTGTCTAGTTGTTTGTAGAACCTTTCCACTTTTAGAAGGGCTAGGTTATGAGAAGAATAACAACAACAAAAGACAGTTTTAGGGTTGCCTTTTAAGAAAGCGATGAAGATTCAGTTTACGCCTTTTTTGATAGAAATCAACAATGTTTTCAAATTTTTTTGAATGGTATTTACAACATTTTTTTAGTAGCATTGTTGTTGATTTTATATGCCAATGCAGTGAACAAAATGCTACTATTGACCACGATTTGATACATTTGCTAAGGAAATGAGGGACAGGAACTGAAACATCGGTGTGTTGATGATTACCACTTGTCGGCCCCTATAGCTTAATGATTGAGCATTAGATTAATTATCTAAAAGTTATCGGGTTCGATCCCGCGTGGGCCGACAATTAGCACACTGTTCCACAGTGTGTTTTCGCTACATTAAATTTGTAGCAAACGCTTTGATCTATAAGGAAAAGCGCTTTATAAATACCGCATTACATTACATTGAAGCATGAATCATTTCTGCTTCCCAAGAACAGTTTTCATCACTGCCTTATGTTAGCTGAGTCGCGAGCTTCATCGTTGGTGTCAAACATGTCCGTCTTGAGAGACCCTAACAGGAGCATAAGTTTTGACGGTTTAACTTTGACACTAACCCGTTGCCATCACCCACCTGTGTCAGAGTTGCGCTTTAAAGAATCTTTCAATAAAATTAAAACTAAAGTATAAGGTGTAAACTATCAAAATTATAGCTTTTTATGTTATTTTGATAGCCTTCCCTGCGTAAGTTTCCTAATTTTTCAAAAAAAACGAAAAATATTTTTGAAAAGGTAATTAAAATTGTTATTCTGAATATAATTTCAGAACACTAGTAAGTTTATTAAGATACGAAGCTTTTCGTTAACAACGTAACATTTTCAAGTATGAGAAACCGTTTTATTGATTCAACTATAACTTTTAACGTCTTACGGATTTGAATTTTCTGTTTTTAATTAATTATTTTATTTCTTTATTTGAGACAGGATCCAGATCGATTGATATTATTTTGTGGAAGTTTTGACCCATCATTTTTTTTTTTAATTTGAGTTGAAAATCGTTTTCGACAAAATGGAGAAGATGAGGCTGATTATAAAAGTGCTTGGTCATTCGGAAATGACAAAAAAGGTTTAAATCAATAAAACGGTTTCTCATACTTGAAAATGTTACGTTGTTAACGAAAAGCTTCGTATCTTAATAAACTTACTAGCGTTCTGAAATTATATTCATTTTACGGTTTGGCTTTTGAAAAAATTAATTGTTATTCTATTTTCAAAATTTTTTATTCTCATCGTCAAAGTTTCTTTATCTGTGGTTGAAAATAAAGTTTTGTGCGAATTTTTTTAATTAGAACCTATATTTCAAATAATGGATAGTAATAAAAAAATTAAGAAGTTGAAGGAATTAGTTGAGCATTTTAGCAGTATGAATGATACTGAAAAGCTTGCAACACTTTTGATGGTTCGTTTTGCACCGTTTTAAAATATGAGTATTTAAAATGAAGATGAAGAAAACTTAAATTAAAAATAAATTCAAATGAACATATAAATGTTAAAACTAAAAGATGAAAAAGTTGCTTCACATGTTTAAGCATTTGAATCTAATTACCAAGGTTCCAAAGCTGTTAAAGAGTGAAAATGTATCAGATAAGAACCTGCAAGAAGTTTTTAAATGCATCGGAATCAAATTCATCAAAAAACTTCTCAACAACAGTACTTTTAATTAATTTCTGTTTCATCAGTTACTAATGAATGTTTTTAACATATATGACTCAATAGATAAAGCATTATACTAATTATCTATAGTTAATTGGTTTGATTTTTTAGTTTTTAATTATTTCAAATTCAATTTATAAAAGGCTTCACAATCTAAATACATAAATGAATTATTTTTAAATGTTTACAATTGAAAAAATTCTTAGTTATAGTTAAATAAAGTTTCAGAAATTTATATTATAAACATAATTTGTATTGTTAAATTATATAACTTATTGAAACTAACTCTGTTGACAAATCAAGAACTTTTTATAACAAAACTCAGATTCCAAAGAGTGTTGGCTGTATAGAAAAACTGCTGTCAATATTCTGTTGGTTTACTCCAAGCTACCTCTTATGGTGATCCTGCTTTTCATAGCTGCATTTATTGGCAGTAATCATTCCTTATAAAATAACTCAGCTATTAATTGGAATATCAATTAATTCAAATTAGTAACTTATAAACTGAGAAAAACGAAGCTTTTTATACTTCAAACTCACACTATCAAAAAAAAATCAAATAAGATTTTAAAAGTTACAGTTTTTTTTGTATACTTAAGGGATCAGATTTACTTCAATTAAGTAATTGCAAGCCTAGCAAATACTAATTTTCACTTTCTTGTTTTTGGAATGTACTTTCTTTGACCAAACTTGTTATCTCTACTAAAACCTGACTTCTAGATTCAATTTTTTTGATTATTTTTTAATTTTTCAATAATTGTTTCATATTTTTATTTCATTTTATAAAGATATTTATCCACATAAATTTTTTTATGTTGTATTGGAATAATTTTCAATTGTGGTACAGATTATGAAGGTGCAAGGTTTAACAGAAAGATTATGTCAGCTTGTGTGCCTTATTAATGAGAACGATGTGCACTTGAATCAATGTAATGAAGGAAATAATGGTGATATAAATTGTCAAATGGAAGGAATAACTATAAAGGAAAATTGTGGGAACAGAGATGTGCAATGTGATAAAGAGAGGTGTGTGAGCAGTGGTGATGTGGTGGGACAAAAGTCTAATGACACAGAATTAACCTCAGAGAATATTCAAAAAGAAAACACCATATCACCACCAATACAACCACCTCTATTGAATCAAATAAAACTCAACATCTACCAAATAATGATAAACATCTTGTCTGTTGATGGAGGTAAAATGATGATGAGATCAGGTGGCAAGTATGTGAGTGAAATGATGATTTCATCTTGTCAACATCATTTGGATGAAGAAGGTGAGGGGGATGATGGTGGTGAGGTTGAAGATTATGAACATAGTTGATATTAGTGATGCTGAAAATATTCCTAGAATTTATAATAGATCATTTCAAACTTAATAAACAGGTCAATATATGTAAAAAATATATTTAAAAAACTTCTACAGTATGGCAGCTAACCACAACGCTATTGACTCAGCTCATACCTGCTGGTAACAATGAAGCATGTACTGTACTCCTGCCATTGCTGCATGCTGTTTTTAAACAATCTAATGTGAGTTTGTGTTTTGTAGTTTTTAAATTTAAATAGAGAAAGGAAATTACTAATATGGCTATGACAGCCTATCCAATAAATAATATACAAGATGGCATTAAAAAAGCACTATGGTTTTCAGTAATCAGAATGATGAGGATTCCCAAATAACTTTGTTTTTGATGAAATAATACTTATATACCATTGAGTTTTTAAAACCCTTTCACATAATACCAAAAGATTTTATTATTATGTTTGAATAAAAAAATGTTAAACGTTCATGTCATATATCAATAATGATTAACAAATGTGTGTTGAAGATGAGTGAATATCTAACACACGAAATGTAGTTAAATTTTGACGACACACACAACAGAGCATGCTCATTTTCCCCATGGTTGACCACCTCAGTAGCCTGCTACCATGCCTCAGCCAGGTGAGGTGTGCAATGAGCATTTGCAGTATTTATGATGAACATGAATAATTGTTATAAAAATAAAAGCTTTTTAAAAAAGGGAAAAATTTTTTGGGTAGTAATAAATCAATTTAATGATAAAAATAAAATAATAATTCATAAAAGCATATTAAAATTCAAAAATAATAGCTTTTACTTTGAAAAAAAGCTATATATATTATTAATATTAGTTATACTGCTGAGCACCTCCCAGTGACTGAGGTAGACAGCACTAGAGTGATTCTATAAATAACTTCTTTATTAAGAATGAGCCATTTAAGACAGAATTTTCATAAGATTGCCAGTCCAAAATAAAGTTCAACTTGATATAATAAAAATTCAAGAGCTGTGCTTCTAAATTTGCCTTGTCATTGCCCACTAGCATCATCCACTGAATGACAACAATATTAAAATATCAGTTTGTTGATACCTGCTATCTGAGTTTACTGTTATCAAGGTTATAACAAAAAAGCAGTCTTTAACTATGGGCGCTAATTTTGATGCAGTTTAAAGTCATAACCAGAAAATTTTAATATATTAAAAATAATTATATAACAATAAGAATTGAAAATCTTCAAAAATAATAATAATAACAATTATAATGATCACCAGGACCAGCAGAAAGTCTTGCATGCTTGTGACTTCTATCACATCCTCACTACACATCTCACATCCTTACACTCCTCCAAGATCGGTTATTATTGTGTTCATTGTTTTTATCATTATTCAATTTTTTTTGTTTCACTTTAATCGTCAACATTTTTTCACATACAATATAAAACTTCAATTGAACATTTAATGCAATTAGTTCAATGTATATCCCTCATCATCATGTGGTATGGTCATATATAATATTCATGATGATGAGGATCTTTCATGACCCAATAAACATCACAAACGACAGCACAAGAGCACAAAGACAAATGTTTGGTGTTGTCTTGCAGACTGATCAACCAATTACACGTTGAATATTTCCTCAACAACAATGATAACATAAATAAAAATAATAAAAAAAATAAAAATTTAAATAATAAAAATAATAATAAGAACAAAGAGACTTTCATACATTTGGTGTTAAGGCTTGCTAGCATGGAGATTATGCTGGGCCTCGACTCTGAGCACCATCCCAAGGTCGTCTATTGATAAAAACAACAATATTTTTATTAAATAAAAATGAGAAAATTACATAGTAAAAAAAAATTGTATTGTTACTAATTTACTAATAACCAAACCCTATTGTGGTTGACTTGATTTTCATCTTGTTGATAAAGTTATAATAGTTAATTCTCCATCCACTCATAACCTTTCTCAAGTTTACTCATCGTTGACTTTACTTTGCATACCTATTTCAAACATGAATATGAATGTAGGTGGATAGAAGAACATTGTTACAAGAATGTGTTGTCATGTATGAAGGACTGGTGCATTGTGAAGTTGAGTTTGTGCAAGACCATTTATACGAGGTTCGAGTTTAATGATGATGATATTAATTATTATTTTTATTGTTATAGTTTTTTTCATTATTATCATTGTTAATATTATTATTGCAATGCACTCGGTGGCCAATCATGTGCATCAAGACTGCAAATGTATACAACATATTTTTTTAGATTTGAATTTTTTTGTTTTAGTTGTTTGTTTTTAATGATTGCAAGTAATTTTTTTGTTTGCATATAATAATTCGTTACGATATTTTGGAGTACTTAACTTTTCTAGCTATCATTAAAGTTTGTCTGATAATAAATCAGCCACTATCAGTTAACAAACTGAAGATGGAGATAAGGAATATTCATGATTGGACAAAAACTGAAGTTGCAGCATACACATCAATACATATTTTTTTGTTTCAACACCAGGTTTTGCATCACGTTTTACAGTTCATCAAAGAGATTGAAGATATCACTCAAGTAAAATACTTTTGATAATTTTCTGCTAATTCTATATCACTACATCTTATAATATTTCAATAATATTACCATTATTAATACCATTAAAACATCATCAACTGCTACCATTACTAATGCCATGATACAAATATTTCAAGTTTCATACTGTCAATACCATAACTGATATCTCTCCCTACATCGGCCCCTATAGCTCAGTGGTTGAGTATTAGACTGATTATGTAAAAATACCTGATTTGATTCTGCGTGGGCCGACAATTAGTAGTCCCCATGGAGTAGTGCCCTGTGGAACCAATCAATTGCGCAACCAAACCCCCACCTAGGGGTGATCAAATGATAGGCCTATTTTTTTTTATATCTTTTCTACTTCCACTAATAACATCACCACCGTTATCACTACTCTCAGCAGGAAGTATCTTGGTGGCATAAAGCATTGTTAAGGTTCACAGCAGCATGCATGGCTGCAGAGTGGGGCATGGATGAGGGTGTGGTCAATGCCTTGTCATCTATCCTTACTCTATGGTAGATTCTGATGTCTTCAGCTTATTATCAGTAGTAAATATTAATAATGAAATTGCTTTATTAATAATGTTATTAATAATTAATATAGTAATAATAATAAGAGTAATGATTTTAACGTTAAAGTGTTGTAATAGAGATATATGACATTATATGGCAACGTTATCATCATCACCAGTGGCAAGGTATGTGTGTTGCATGGCTCTAGTGTGATACAAGAACTTATTCAGTGTTGTCTCCCTAAGGAGAATAATAACAACACTGAAAATAATAGCGAGGATAATAAAAATAATGATAAGAAAAATAATAATAGCGAAACAAATAACGATGCTGAGGAGGCCTTATTACTCATGTTATTACCGGGCTTGGGCCAGATGACTCATCTTGAGGAGGTGAGGATGACGATGATGATGGACGGAAAAGAGGTTTTGATGATGATTTTTGAGCTTTACGCCAGAAAGCTTGCTATTGGATGTGAGTGTTATAATTTTAAATGTTATTTGAGGTTGTTATCGTGATGATTTTCGTTATTTCACTGATTTTCTAACTTCTGATTCCATAACTTGATATTTGTCGAATCCCTTTTCCAATAGAAGAATTAATTGAACGCTGATGATGAGTAGAATAAAAAAATGGAAAAGAAAGCTTTTGAATCTATCTTAAATGCAGCTAACGTTTGTACAAGTGTTCAATATATTTTTGAAACTGTTGCTTTTCTACCATTTTTACGTTGTTACATGCATTTATGTAATAATGATCACCACCATCAACATTCCAGCGCCTCCACCGCTCCTTCATGTGATTGTAGCCGATATAACATGCAACATAGCTTTTAATACCACCCAAGACCTGCCCCAACCTGTCATCAGCTTCCTCTTCTTCCTTGCCCATGTGCTTCCCAGTGGGTTGCTCTGTGTGCTAGTTTTTCTTATTAATTTCATACGGTTTTTTAGAATATTTCTTGTTGAGTTTGTTTGTTGGTTTTCTCTGATAATTTTTAACAATTTTTTGTATATACGTTTCTATAAATGTGATTAAACATTCAATGTGCAGTTGTTTCACTTGTTAATATTTTAAACCTTTGTGTTTCATTTTTTGATTATATTCAGTATAGATTTTGATTCCAATGATATATTGTAAGAATAAATACTTATTATTAAGCAGAATTAATTCATTTGCAGAGGAGAGTTCATCAATGTTACTTGGCGAGTTGATATCGTATGTTGCTGCTATATTGTTGATTGCCACTAAGAGGAGTGAGACTTGTAGATAGATGATTATATAGAGAAAAAAAAAAGATAGACGATAGGTAGATAAATAGATAGATAGCTACATAGATGGGCGGGAAATAGAAAGCTAGATATATAAACATAAATAGGTAGGTAAACAAATGGATAGACAGTCAGGCGGATAGATATTATATAAACCACAACAGAGTTAAAAGCTGCATGTACTGAGGCACTGAAGCAATGGTCATACAATGTGATAAGGAGATATGAGAAAGAAATGGATGGGGATGATGCCCATGCAAGAGCCTATCAAATTGCCTTCCAAGGTTTGTTTCATGTTATACAATTCTATTATGACCAGCATTTTCCCCTTATACCAAGAGGCCACTGATTTTCTTCTAGAAATTCACCTTTATCCACTCAACCTTTATAGGCATCTTCAAATGCTAACCAAAGCCTAAAAAAAGTTTGTCATCAGGCCTTTCCAAGCTAAAGTCTATTCCTGCTTCATACAATCATCACTCATCTTCCATACAACATGGCTTTAACTTCCTTGCTTTACAATTTAAACAATCCTATTATTCAAACACAATCTACTTATAGACTTTTGTACTCACTCCACCAACTAGCTGTACACCATACATCATTCGAAGCATCAGTTTTTTATTTTTCTCAAATACCCTTTTCAAAGGATCTTACCACCCAAGTTTTCAAGCCAAATGACATGAAAGGTCTTTCACATGTTTTCTAAATTTTTCCTTTGATATTCCATGTGTGTCTTATATTACATGACACAAAATACATACTGTTGAAAGCCTTCTATCTCTCTCGTAGGTAGTGTGAGTTTTCTTTTTAGAGAAACTCATACTTAAATATGTATCCAGTCTTAAGTTTATTCTTAGTCTACATTACCATTCTAGTTATTATGTTATCAAATATTTATTCTTACAACAGAGCATTTGAAACTGTAGTGAAGTCAACCAGTTTGAAAAAAATTTTTGAAATTATATATTTTTTTCATTTTGAATCAATTGACTGAACTTTATCATGAATGCCCATTATCTGATTGAAAGCTGATGAAAGTGATTGATAAATTTAAAACATCTTCATTTATTAACAATTAATAAAAATGGCATTCTCATAAAAAGATTAAATTTCGAAGTAAAAATATTTAAATGCTTAATAAAGGTCTTCATTAAAATCCCGTCTACAGCATGCTAAAATGTAGGATAAAAAATTGATTGTGAAGTTGTTTCCAATTATTTCTAAAAAAATATTCTATCAATTTATAATGGAACAGCTTTTCGAACGCAGGTAAACTTAATTTTTTTCACAGAAAAACTAAAACTCACTAATGCGTCGTATTTTATTGGTAACGAAAATTTTTTTAGACATTTATTTATTATGAAATAATAAAGTTTGCACTTGATTCGTTTGATTGCGTGGTCAAAATTGGAGCCAACAGCCTTAGCTCTGCATTTCACCCATGATGGCACTTTTCTACGTATTGTAAGGGTTTTTGGGCTGAAAAGTGGAAGGGTAGATTATTGAACTTATTTAAGACTTGAAATCTATAGAAACCGTTCTTATTGCTTAACAGTTGAGTATCCGTGAATCTAGAAGGGTTCTCCTCTACTGTCAGCTTGATGTTTATATAAAACGCGTTCAAAGCCATGGAAAGTTTATCTTCTACATTTTTTTTGCGGACCAATGTGTCATCCACATATATAATGTGGAAGATCGGTGAGGCTGGCGCCACCAACTTTGTTTTTATGTCATTCAGGAAACACCCTAAGTAATTAAGGACTAGTATAAACAGGATGACTTTTTCACTTGTTATTACCATTTGATAATTTGAATTAGACTCACGAAAAGCTTCGTGATTTAGATGAATAATAATATAATATAATATAATAATAATAACTATTTATATAGCGCCAAGAAGAGCAACTGAAGCGCCCCCGTTTCAAAATTGTTGAAAGATAGTCTAAGGAGGTATGTTTTGAGATGAGACTTAAAAGTGGCTAATGATTGGGAGTTTCTAATGTAGGGTGGTAAAGAGTTCTAGACAGCAGGAGACGCATGTCGGATATTTTATTAGTGGTACTATTTTTTATGAGGAGTGTGGCAGATGATGATCGAAGCAATCTCGGGTTGGGTCTGTTCTGAATGAGGTTGGTTAAATAGCCTGGAATGGATGTGGTATAAGTTTTATAAGTTATTAATGTTATTTTAAAAATTATTCTTTTGTAAACTGTAAGCCAATGAAGTTGAGAGAGGTAATTTTAAGATGAAGGTAGTGACAGCGGTGTGTTTATGTTCAATGATATCCTGGCAGCTTTGTTCATTATTCGCTGAAGTCGTTCTTGTTGATGTTTAGTAATATTGTATAGAAGAGAATTACAATAATCAAGTCTGTTGAGAACCAAACAACGAGCCAGTGTTGAAACCATATTATTGGTGAAGAATTGACGTATGTGAGATAAAGCTCGAAGATGGTGGTTACAAGAATGAATGACAGTTGTAATATGGTAGTCGAATGATAGTTTCTCATCAATAGTGATTCCGAGGACTTTTAATTTTTTGATGAGGTCGATTGAAGTGGAACCAAAATTGATAGATAAAAAAGATGAGAATTTATTCAGTTGTTGTAGAGTGCCAATTATTATGACTTTCAATTTTTGAGGTATTGAGTTGAAGTTTGTTTAGTAAAAACCATCTTGAATAAATACTTTGTGTTTGTTTATTTCAGTATCTATTAAGATTTTGTTACCTTAATAACAGTGGTGATATTCATTATTTTATTCATAAAAAATTAGTCTAAAAAGTAGAGCAATGTTGCAACATCATAACACAACATAAAAATAGTATAAGAAAAAAATTGAAAAAAAGTTACAAAACAGATCCAATCAATAATACAACAAAACAAACATTGTCGAAAAACTTTTTTCTGTAAGCCATTGAAGAGCAAAACAATAGTTTTGAAAAAAGCTATAAGAGGAAACAAAGACTGAAAAGTTTACTTTCATGACAAAAATATGAATCAAAAGATTATACAATAATCTTGAAAGAAAATAAAATTAGTTTCGATGAATGAAAAATAATATGCCATAAAATATTGAAATAAACATAACCAAACATGCAGGTTCTCAATAGTCCGTATTTCGAAAATCCGTACCATTCTGAAGTAAGTTTTTAGCTAGATTGTAATTCGTAAAACTTTTTATAAAGCGTTTTTTACTTAAATTAAAATTCTACTTTATTTAGTCAAATAGTGTTATAAAACTCCAACAACTTAAGCAATCGATATTTTATATTTTAAAACATTTTCACGGAACTAAAGATCGAATGTCCTTCTACTACTAAGGTGCCAGCATTAAGTTAGTGCATTTTTGATCATTTTTTTTCGAGTTAATTTTTTTTCCTTTGTTAAGTTTTAAAATGAATTAATTCTATCAAACTCTAATCAGTATTTCAAATGTTTAAAAATAATGTCACATCATTATATTTGGCTTGCTGATTTCTCAAAAACTCTGGGAAAAGACACCTGGAGACTGTCACCTGGAGGTGACACACATCTTGAAAGAGCTGAAGACAAGAACACAAAAGAAGACTAGGCAAGCAGCTGCTTATGATAGGAGCAAGGAAAAAAAGCTTAAGTAATTGTTGTATTTGACTAACTTCATCGATATCTCACATAAACAATTAGAAAAATGAGGAACTACTCTGTTAACTAAATATGATATTTTCTACAAAAAAAATTGAAAATTGTAATTATTTACAATCAAAAAACTTTTGGTTCGGCATTTCGAGAAAGACCTATACTGATTCACGTCACTATCTTTGAAGGGAAATAAATAAAACGATGAACCCCTATTTGATAATTGTAAAAAGACCTTTGTTTTAAAACCAACCTTTAAAAAGTATAGTTTAAGGATTCAAATTATTATAACAATATGGTTAAAAAGAAGTAAAAAATAATTAATCTTTCAAAAAACATATCAATAAAAAAAGGGAAATTTCTTTAAAAAATTATTTCAAAACTTCCTTCAATTAATATTCATTTCACAATTTTACTCAAAGATACTTTTTGTCTGCTTAGATTACGACATGCGTTGCAAAGATTTGGATGAAAAATTAACTCATTGGTTGCAAAGATTGTTTAAAATGACGCAGAAACCTTATATTTTATGTGTGTGCATCATATTAATTTTATTAGAAGTGACTTTTTTTGTTTCTAATAAACTAAATTTTTGCTTTCATACCTGAAGACATTGTAAATTTTATAAAGTTGATTTAAAAAATATATCTGAGAAAGTGGCTTGAATCGATGAATGCATTTGTTGGGAGTGGATTTTTTAAGGCATGCGAGTATCGGCGTTTTTGAAATAAAACAAAAATTTTAAAGCAGAATTTTAAAATATTTCTCAGTACAAAGATTCTTATAGTTCTTAAGAATATTAAATAAATCCTAAAGATAACAACTTGCGTAGTCGAGCGATTTATAAGCGACTGTTTAAATTTTCGTATAAAAAGTTTTTGAAAATTATGAGACGATTCGTCATTTTTTGGCATTTGACATGCTTGTCTCTCGGAGCCGTTGTGTTTTACTCGAATGAAAATTACATAAGTTTGTGTTTAATTATTTTTTAAATTATTTTCCAGATTTTCAGTCCATATAGCTTAGCTGGTAGAGCATTAGACTAGTTATCTAAAGTTACCGGGTTCGATCTCGTTTAGGTCGACATTAAGCACCTATTGCCAGTGTGTTTTTGCTACATTGAATATGCAGCAAGCGCTTCGAACTATATGGAAAGACGATTTAGAAGCAGTCCATTATATCATAATATTCCTAGTTTTTATACAGCTGCGTTTTTTTTTTAAATTACATCATTTAATTATCCAAATTTAAATAAAATGTATTGAGTTTGAAATAAATTCATGAAACAAACTTCAAGTATTTTTTTAAATAAAAATATTTAAACTTTTTCCAAGATGTGCCTCCGAATGCTAAATGGATTCAAATAAGAAACAACTTCTATTACACCTCGGAGCCCCAGTCTCTTAACTTCTTTGATGCCTCCGCTTTTTGTAGGAGCATGGGTTCTGAGTTGATCTCCATAATCTCACAAGAAGAAAGCGATTTATTTGAAAATTATTATTTGTTTGTTACTTTCAAGTTACTCACGTAAAAATGAAATTATAATGAAAATTAATTTCTATTGAGAAAATGTTGAAACAACTAAAATTTATGTTTCAGAAGCAGGGTGTATGCAACGAGCCAGTCGTTCTGGATGGGCCTTTATAAGATGGAGGCAAAGCCCTTAGGGGAACTCTATTTCTTCGACAGATCAGAAGTTAATTTCACCAACTTTAAGCTAAAGGAGCCTAATTCCGACGCTTACTGTTTTTCCGTTTCAATCAACTCGTTTAATTACAATGAAAATTTCAAATGGAGTGATCGAGATTGTAATATGGAATTTAACTTTGTGTGCAAACTGTCATCAGTGGCATATGGTGAGTGTTTTGTAGGCACAAATGATTTCATTACAGATCTCACAAACTTTTATATAAATTGATATATTATTTCAATTGAAGAAATAAAAGCAAAATCTTTCATGAAGAGATTGGATGGGGAGTATGTAGAGAGCTTGATGTTACAAGTCATCCCCAACAGATCATGTTCAAGGGTATTTTGTGCTATAGCCTGCCTTCGAAACCGTCTGTGTAACGGCTTCAACTTTCACAATGTTGGTCTTTTGAGATGAAACTTTTTAATGTTTTGTTGAAAAGTAAAAATGAAGTATGCTTTCCTTCACAAAAACTAAATCAAGAGTTTGTTTTTTATAAGCTGATTAAATGGTTACAGAAACAATTTAAAAATTTTTATAAATTAAAAACGGACTTTCAGTCAGATTAAATCTTTCAGGATTTTGATAGTTGTTTAAAAAAATATCCACTATTTTGTACTCTGGCAGAATTCCATAGATTCAAGTTATTTAATATACTTTTTTAAACTAGCAAAGTATGAAGATGGACAGAATATGTAGCTGTGATTTAAGAGGCAGTGAACACTACACCTCTCCACGTAGCATTTTCCAAGCTGGGTCAAGCTATTGGGACTAAGAAGATGTTTGTTGGCAATTTTCAATTTCAAAAAATTGATTCACTGTATTAAATTTCCAATAAGTTTTTAAAGATCTTTAGTGAGTATATCTGCACCTTGTCTTTGATTGAAATTTTTCGAATTATTAATTGCACATTCGATCATTTATTAAACTTTCATCATTTGATAAACATTATATGTTGTTTCATGAAATTTAATAAAAAAAAATTAGAATTTTTTTCAAGTTTTAGTTAAGTTAAACGCAAAAAAAAAGATTTAATGAAGAAATTATAAAACAATAACGAAAAAAAGAACCTTAAAATACATAAATACTGAAAATCAAAAACAAATACATCAAAGAAAACATTACAATATATCAAAAAATATTCAATTCTATCAGCCTGATGTTCATAAAACAAACGCAAGAGGCAGACCACCATCATCCCTTGTTAATACTCTAATAAATGATCTGCGTCTTTTAAACTTGAAAATTGAAAAAATCGAAACTATTGACAAAATCGAATACAAGAAGAAAATAAAAGACGAAAAGTTCGTTTTAGTCCTTTCATTGTTCCGTTATTTTTTAGTTTAAACTGCATTATTTTATTTCATTCTAAAGTTAATTAGTTTGTAAATATTGAATGAGTCTATAAATTTATGTTTAAGTAAAAACCGATGAGTTGTCTTTGAAATTAAAATTATAAACTTGGTATATTGCTCGATTTTTGACTTTATATCAAAGTGGTGTTGAAGTAATTCATGTCATTATAATAAATCGCGTTTGTTGCTGCAAAATTAGGAATGTCTGAAATATCCACTCCGAATTTTTATAAATTCGTATTTTTGACCAGTTGATCGAATGTGTTATGCAATGTTCATCTAAAAAATCTAAAATAATCTTAAGAAATTGAGAAAAAAAATCATTAAAGTTGGACAGGTTTTTGATTCATTGATTAAATCTTTCTATACGACTTTACAATGCTTTTTATCGATTATAACTCCAGTATTCTGATTGTTTAGCAAGAACTTCCATGAAAAAAAATTTTAAAGAATTTGAATAAAATCTATTGTTACATATATGAATTTGATACTCAACACAAAAAGAAATTTTTTGAATAGCTGAGGTTTATTTGTTTGTTTTTCAGGATAATTTAAAAGAATTGCATCTTTTATCGCTCAAAAGATTTGCGATCCTTTTCTACAGGCACTTCGCGATCAGGCAAGAGTATTGAATAGCGAGCCTATAGTTCATGAACCAATCATATAACCCCTAAAAAAATTGTGAAAGTACTGAAATAATCATTTTTAAAAGTTTTATAAAAAAAATAAAACTAGAATTTATCAACTAACAAAGCTTTTTATACAATCCGTGAATATTTAAACATTATGATACATGAAAATTGATTTGCATACATTTTGATTGACTTATCAGCGTTGAAAATCCACTTTTGGAGGTTTTTAAATAGATTTTAAATAAAAAAATATTCATTGTGCATAATTTTAATTCTAAAAATAAATAAATTCTAACAAAATCCTAACAAAGCATATGATTGGCTAATCTTAAAGCAATGCTTCGCAAATTGGAACTTCTTTATGTTTTTCTGAAGAGAAATATTCATTATAATATTTTAAGACACAAGAGACAGCCACATAAATAAACATGAAGTTATAATCTTTTATTAAAACAAAAAACTATATAGATCACAAAAAAAATCATTCATCAACAGAGCTGGCCTGTTGTCTGACGATATGCACGAGACGTTCAAAAACTTTATAACAAGCCTCTGAAGCCGCATCCATGCATTCCTCTATCCGATCTGTCGTCAGTCTTCCGTTCTTCGATAACATCGCTATCTGATGGCAAAGGAATATGTTATGAACGCGTTACATTGTGCTTTAAAACGCCAAAAATCATTGATAGATAACTGTGAACCTCATGATGGCGATAAACCGTTTGTGATGAATTGGCAAATATAAAACATGAGACATGTGGGAGCTTACTTGATTGGAGTGGGGAATGGTGGCGAGTATGAGTTTGGAGGTGCATTGGGACTCTTCATTATGACTGAGATCTGCCAAGGTTTCATCGTTGAAGCTTCCAATGCTGCTTGCTACCATCAAACCTAGTGTTGTGCCGTGTCAAACGTTCAAAAAAAGCACATACATTATAAAATAACTCATGTGAGAATAATGATAAAGGATGCCTTTAAGACAGACTCCGGCATCAAGCAGGGCCAGGGTGACAGCATTGATGCTGCATGCCAGACTGCTACCATCTCCCTGTAACAACTGACAGGTGGCAATGATGATTATGAACAATTAATGATGCAATATAGTTTTGAAACTATTGTAGCTTAGTTTAATAGGCTTGTAGTGAGAACCATTATATTGCGAGTAAAATTAAGGATAGTAAATATGAATCTACAAGAGTTTGAACTATTTGAGCAAAAAATAGTAAATTCACGATTTTTTCATTTATTTTTCGATAAAATGTTAAAATTTCGGGTCTTAACTATTCGATAGTTTAAAAAAAAACCAGTTATAAAACCGACCATTAAAATTATGGAAAAAACTTTAAAAATTCGATTCTAGAATTAAAATTATGATCATTATACACCGTTTACAGAAATAGAAAAGGTAATGATGATGGTTATAAAGCTGACAAAGTGACTCATGAGACCACCGTTGTTGTAAAATGTGCAACAAGCCAGAAATAAAGATTGCCAAAAAAATCCTCAAAATAAATCCAGATTACAAAGTTTCAATTTTAAATATGGTAGTTGAGCATTTTTTAAGGTGGGTGTTCAGGTTCTATAGGATACACAACAACAAAAAATTAAGCTTTAAAATGCCACAATGTTTAACATTATTTTTTTCATTTTAATGATAAATGATGAAAAACGCATAAGGTTACATAAAGAAACAACCAAGACTCACCTCGACAAAAATGTCTATCTTGGATCGTGGATACAAGTGACTGAGTATGCAGTGTTGGAAAGTGTTCTTTATGTCAAATCCCATCTCCACACTCTTGCGGTCGCCTCTAGGTCGTACCTGATACGAAAAATCATTTTCAGCAGTTTGAAGATTATAAAGGCTTCATTGTTAGTTAACGTTTATTTGATAATGATAACTATACTTTGGATGTTAAAAGTTTTGTATAAATAAAACTTTCAATGATATTCCTTGTTTTTTAGATTATCATATGACCACCTGCCTACAGAGCCCACTGGCAATAACTAACAAACTAAATTGATATCCTTTGGTTGATATAAGATTAATTGTACAAACGAAGTATACAAGGTTCTTAAAGATCTTTGTTGAGAATTTATAAGTGATGGTGCTTTTGAAAAGCAAAGAGACACCATACCGTAAATTATAGAAGAATTTGATATGAAAATAAGAAACAAAGACAAATTAGACATAAAAACAATTAAAAAAAAATACGCTTATAAAAATAGTTTATGAAAGCAAAATAAAAGGAATCATTTGAAGAACGGGAATGACTTATAAATGACACAAAGCTTTGTGGTCAGGTAAAATTTTAACCCTTATATTTTACATAAAGCATTATCCATATTTTTTTATATCTAAAAACTAAAACTATACAAGAAAAAACACAGAATCTTGAATCTGGTAACGATTTTTCAATCTAAAACTCTGTTCTAAATACTACTCAAATGTTGCATCTTTTGATGTTAGTTGGATTTTCTCATTGAATAAGAATAAAAATAAAACAAGCAACCATAAATAATGTAAAATGTGAGCAGTGTGATGAATGAACCATAACTAATGGAAAATACCTTCCTCTCAGTGGTGCTGAAAACTGCACTACTGAACTGGCAGTTGATCAAGGCACCTTCTAAACTTGACTTGGAGCTCCTGGTCTAGAGGGAGGTGGAAAAGAAAAAATTAGGGAAGAGATCTTGTTATTATAGTTAAAAAATATGATTATACAACTAAAATGATATGATAATAGTGACATAAAGTTAATAATAACATAATATTATTGATTTCAAAACACCCCTTCATCTTAGTTGATTTCTGTGGTACTTTGAAAATTGAATTAAATACTATTCCAAAATTACTCATTCAAAGATAAATTATAGCAAAAAAAATCACCAAATGAATTTCATTATCTTGTATTAAAACTACAAAAGGGACAAAAGTGAGTGATGAGTCACCTCATGAGGCCCATATACTGCCACAAGCACTCTTGTGTGGCCGACCTACATCATTGTGGGTTATTAAATGACTATTATGATCAGGAATTGAGATTGATTGTGATGTCCATAATGGAAAGAATGAGTTAAAAACAATTATTTTTATGGTTTAGAAAATTATTTTACTGAAATCATAATTTAAATAAAACTACTCAATTAAGCATATAAATAATATTACTCAAATTTTTGAAATATGTTTTCACATAAAATGGCTTAGATCAAAAATACATAAAACTATGATGGTGATTAAGAATAAAAAAACCTCCAAGTAGGCAGACCCATCAGCTCGAGAACAGACACCCATGGAAGCTTTGATATCTCGAAGATCTCTGGGTCTTCTGCCATCTTGTCTATAGAGCAATATGAAATTAGCTCATAAATGTGTGCATTATACCATTCATTTAGAAAACAAGGAGGTACTGCGATTATATATGTTGTACACTTGTTTTTATGATCAAAATTTGATTTAAGTAATTTTTATTCGTACTTCTTAAGGATGATGCATTTAATCTAATGTTAGTTCTTAAAGTTATTAAAGTTTGCTTAACTATATGATAAAAAAAATCTTCAATAGGTTGAATATGGAATAAAAATTGAAAAACAACTTACCGATATTTCTCTTCTGTCAAGACCTGCATCCCAGCCGTAATTTTGAAAATGTGTTTTAAATCTACGTTACTTTTAATATTTTTCTATAACAAAATATACTTTTAATATTTTAAAAGGGAATTTCGTTGTATTGAAACATTTGAACGTGTTATGTAATACATGTTGTATAAAATAAAAATTTATTTCAAATATTTGAAAGTGTTAAAACATATTTAAAATAAGCTAATTTTTAAAAATAAATTTTATTTTAACCATTTTAATACAACAAAATATAAAAGTACTAAAGTTTAAAGCACATTAGCCCAATCGTCATCTTAAAATGCTATTTAAAAGATTGTTCTCAAAACCATTCATCAACATTCTGACAAAACGGAACTTTGCAACGACATCTCGACTTACAACACACAAATCCCTTTACTGCTTTTCAGAAGATGAAAAACAACTTCAAGAATCCGGTAGTTTATTTTTTTTATATTTTAAAAGGAATTTATTCCATTATCACGAGTTGTCATTGTTTGGGAATAGGAAAACATCTGCTATATCATTTGCAAGATTTTCAACATACATAAATTTACTTCACCATCATTCCATACACAGAATTTTAAAAATTTTATACACATATGTCAAGCTTATCTATACCCCTTAATGCAAAAATTACATCACATAAAAACAACTACACACACATAGACACAGACCTTATCAAACACACACAGTCTCTTCATTTGCTCGCACAAGGGTGGCACCACATGTTAGAGCCATGGAAGACCAGGGTGTGCCTAAAGACCTCATTCAGGAACTATTTGATCATGGGGTTGTTCTCATTTTTATTATTAATTATATTATTATTGTTTTAATTTTTATTAATTTTAATTTTTATTTCCATTTATTATATTATTATTTTTATCATTAAAATCATC
Source organism: Pterobdella sp. o SKG-2022 (assembly GCA_964035795.1). NCBI lineage: Eukaryota > Metazoa > Annelida > Clitellata > Hirudinida > Piscicolidae > Pterobdella > Pterobdella occidentalis. The sequence continues at coordinate 5,493,128 of OZ038321.1, forward strand.
ATTATTATTGAAATCATCAAAATGGTTTTACAGTAAATTGAAAATCTTTAAAAATTGATGAACTTATGAGACATTGTGTTCCATTGTTTTACCCATGATCATGTTCATCATTATTGCAGCTGATGAGCTTGGAGGTGGACAGCAAGTATGGAGGTTTGGAGAGCAGTTTCTTTAGTGTGGTGATAGCTGTGGAAGAGCTTGCTAAGGTGTATAACTCATATCTATGGAAGTGATTGTAATATTACTAAAATAATAGCAATAATTCTAGTAATAGTCTTCAAGATAAATTGTAAGAAACAAATAAGAGGTGATATTTTCACTAGTCGAACTCCTATTAGCAAGTGGTATATAAGAACTTCAAAGAAGCTTCATAATATTTTGTTTCTATAACACTGTTTTAGATGTTTTTCAAAATCATAACACTGTTATTTTTCTCAATTTTCTACTGGAAAGACGTCAGTGATTTGCTGTGAATAGGCAAGATGCTAACTTGATAAAGAGTGGTTGATAAACAAATTGATAAATAGATTATCGATTGATACATAGATTAGCAATTGATGGATTGATTATCAAGGTCGACATGGGTGTGAGTTTGTATGTTGATCTTCAAAACACACTCATCAACAACCTTTTATACAAGTATAATAATAATAGTTATAATAATAAAATAAATAAAAATAATAATGAATTATCATTGATATAATGGAATGCTTACACAGGCTGGGCACAGAGGAACAAAAGGATAAATACTTGCCTCAGTTGTGCTCAAATATGGTTGTGTATTTCTTCAAAATATGGTATTGTATTATTATTATTATTACTAGATTATACTGCTGTAGTCATCCCAGTAGCTGGGGTATACAGTAGTCGGCTTATACCTTTCCCCCATTCAGCTCTATTGAGTGGGTCCGCATTTTTCAGGCCATAAACGTCGTTTTTGGGCCCTCACTTGATTTTTTTGACCCGGACCTTGCATTCCACACCCGGGAGTCAGCCAAGCCCGAAGCATTACCAGTACGCATATGGGTACTGGCACTATTTTTAGTGTACAAATATTTTTTGAAACCATTTTAGTTGGGACAAAATTTTCATAGGACTGCCAGCCCAAGCTAACGTCCAACTTGAAATTATCGGAATTTAAGAATCTCTGTTCCCACACTTGGGCAGTTTGTCTTGCCGTTGTCAAAAAAAATGATCATCCGTCAAGCCAAATGACAACGATACCAAAATATCAGTTTGTCGATACCAGCTACCGAAGTCTACTTTTATCCACGTTATAACAGAAAAGCAGTCTCAATTTGCAGACGCTATCTCTGGTGCAGTTTAACGTCATGCCCAAGACCATTATTGATTTTTAACATAACTTTATTTAAATATTAACCTACAAACTTTATATTATCATATTTATATTAGTTCAATATCGATTTTATGCTCATAAGTATTTTAGTGGTTTCTATAATGCTTATAATAATTGTTATTGTTAGTAGTGATTTAATTTGTATTGTGAATGTTATCATTATACACCATTAGTATTAATGTTATCAGAATCATTTTGACCAACAATCCACGCCTCCAGGTAGGCTCTTTTTGCTTGTCAGAGGAACAAAGCGGCTCTGACGCCTTTGCCATGAAGACCACAGCGAGACAAGAAAAAGATAGTTACGTCATCAATGGATCAAAGATGTGGATATCCAATGCTCTTGATGCCTCTGTCTTCCTCGTCATGGCCAATGCTGCCCCAGAGCAGGTTTCTGGTATTTTGATTTTTCTTAAATTTCACATAAATGTTATTGTTTCTAAGATTACTGTACTTCACGACTATTCAGTAAAAACATAATTTATACAGAAACTAACGAACACAGTTACGTATACAAACAAACACACACACGCACACACACACACACACACACACACACACACACACACACACACACACACACACACAGGGGTACAGAGGCATCACTTGTTTCATCGTGGACAAGGATACCAAAGGTGTTGAAGTGGGAGCAAAAGAAGACAAGATGGGACTGAAGTTATGATTATTTTCATCATAGTCGCTCTTAATTTTGTATGATAGATATTAAATTTGATATTTTTTATTATAATATTTTCTTACTTCACATATTGTATTAATTTTATTTTTGTATTGAATTCAATATTTGTTTTATAGTCTTCAATATCATTATTTCTTATTTTTTTTTGTTTTTAGCATTCTTAATTCGTGTTTTTTACATTGTTGTCATTTACTTTTTTGTAACCAAATACAGCTGATATTTATTGCAGATCTTCCAATACATGTCCAGTCCACTTTGACGAAGTCAAGGTACGTGTATGCCTTATACAACAGTTATTTGAAACCTAATATTCCCGAATTTCATTGAAACACTAGTATTGTTGTGTTAGAGACGACACAACGGTGTATTGCTTGGATCTACTAAGCTTTTAGTTTTATATTTTGATAAACTTCGTAGCTTTGGTCAATAAACCACTGTGTTATTTCATGCATAACCATTATCAGATGATTGAAATCTTCATTAGTTCTCGTTAATACTATAAATTAATAAACAACATCATTGAACTTTGACCCAGGTAAGCAAGAAAGATGTGTTAGGGGAAGTTGGACAGGGATACAAGTATGCCATAGGGATGTTGAATGGAGGCAGGATCGGAATTGCTGCCCAGGTGATGTAGTTTTGAGGGATTATATTAGTTAAATTGAATGATTTGTTTTATTTTTAATAGTTTGATAATATATAAATGTTTATTGTGTGAGAGTTATCGATTTCATATAATTAATGTTTTATCGCTATTATTAATTCTATTATTGTCACATAGTTAGTAGGAGCTGCACAAGGTTGTCTGGACCACACAATCCCTTACCTTCTTGATAGGAAACAGTTTAAACAGAGTGTCTTTGATTTCCAAGTAAGTGGACACAAACACACACACACACACACACACACACACACACACACACACACACACACACACACACACACACACACACACACAACACACACACACACACACACACACACACAATGAAACTCTGCCCGCAATACTGACACTGGATGCTTGGTTGTATCTAGTGTGCCTGTCTTATTTGGTTTGCTAGACCTGCTTTGTTTGCGCATGTTCTGTTGCATCCACTGAACGTAAAAGTTAGGAGTTGGATATGCATGGTAGTGTTGTTGATGTTTTATGTATTGTTGTTGTTGATGTTTTGGTGGATGGCTTTCTCCTCTTTAGCAAAATCTTTTTTTCTTTTTTCATCTTGCTCTTTTTCTTCATTGTAAATACGAAGAAGTTGAATGGTTTTGTTGCGCCAAGATTTTCTGTTTTGGGCTTCTACTCTCCAAACCTTCTCCAAGTTCACTTTTTTGAGATCTGCTTATATGAGATCGTGCCATCTCTGTTTTTGCCCCCCTTGAAGTCGTTTACCATTTGATATTCGGTTCACGAGAAGCTTTTTTGGTAGACGGTCGTCAGGCACTCTTGCAAGATGTCCAAACCATTGTAGTCTCCGCTTTTGAATCAGCACTTCTACCCTTTCTATTTTTGTATTGCTTCTTAGTTGGGTATTTCTCATTTTGTCCCACAAGGATGTGCCAGTGATGATTCGCAAGCATCTGTTGACAAAAACCTCGAGTCTCTGGATGTGGTGTTGCAGAAGGTTCCACGTCTCGCTTCCATACAGAAGTGTTGGTATGATGACCGCTTTAAACAATTTCAATTTTGTTTGAACGCTTATTTTTGGCTGGAACCATAGCAAACGACTTAGGTTGCGGAAAGCTTGGGCTGCTTTGCTGGTTCTGGCTTCCACTTCTGCGTCCACTGTGTTGTCGCTACTGAGAATGCTTCCCAGGTACTTGAACTGTGACACTTTTTCCAGGTTTTCGTTGTTTGCAGAGAGTTGCGATGGTTCATGGACTTAAACTGTTGTTGTTTTCGGTGTTATTATTGTTGTTGTTGCCTTCGCTTTGTTCGCTACTGTTGTTGTATTGCAAATCGTTGCTGATGTTTTTGGATTTGTTGTTTTCAGTGTTGTTTTTGATGTTAGTGTTGTTGTTGATGTTGTGTTTGTCATCGTTGATTTTGGCAAGTTTCGAACGTCGTCTGGTAGTGATTTTCGCTGACACAATAGTGTTGTTATCACTGTTGTTTTCGACGTTAGTGTTGTTGTTTTTGTTGCTATTTTCATGTTCTCTATTGTTTCTGTATTGATTTTTGTCGCTGACGTTTTTACTGTCATTGCCGTTGTTTATATTGTTGTCATCTTCGTTTTTGTTGAGGTTGTTGCAAAACTCAATAACGTTGTTGTTGTTACATTGATCGTTGCCGCTATTGTTATTGCAGTAATTGTTGTGTATGTTATAATTGAATTTGCCAAGTTCAGGTCGTAGACTAGTGGTAATATTTGATGAATCAGACAGGATGTTGTTTTTTTGTTGGAATTTTTGTTGTTTTTAGAGTTGTTGTCATCGTCATTATTATTGTTATTATTTTTACAATTGGTCTCGTTAGTATTAAAGTTTTTATTGGGTGTTATTATCATGTATTTCGTTTTGGTTGGGTTTATCTTCAATCCAAATTTAGCAAGAGTATTGTCCATGGAATCAAGAAGGTTTTGCAAGCTCACAATGTTGCTGCTTGTAAGTACCATATCGTCTGCATAAGCAAGATTCTGAACAATTGTTGCAGCACCCTCTGTTTGGCCTAAAGCCACACTGGTTGTCCCTTAATTGTTTTTCCACAATACCTTGCACTCTGTTTAAGGTTGCTCTGCTGAAAATTTTGCTGGCCTCACATAGAAGAGATATGCCACGGTAGTTTTGGCATAGTGATCTAGACCCATTCTTGTAGATTGGTATTATTATTTGACGATGCCAACCTTTTGAAATGATCTCTGAATCCCAAATTGCATCGAAGATCACTTTTTGCCAGTTTGCCGTGGTTTCCGCGCCTATTTTGAGTAGATTTGAGCTTATGAGATCTATACCAGAAGCAGTTTCAAGTTTACATTTTTTTAAAGCTTGTAAAATTTCTACTTTTGAAATCGGTTCAGACAGCTTCTGAGTTTCCTCTTCATTCATTTCATATGTCGGAGGTATGAGCTCTTGAATTGAATTGTTGTCTACCTTGCTATCTGGTTTAGCAGCTTCTTCAAAATGGCTTTTCCATCGTTTTAGTTTCTCATCTAAGGAAGAAATCAAAAGTTTACCATCTCTACTCTTCAAATTCGTCGAGGTTTTCTTTTTTGTGTTTATTGATAGTTTTAGCATTCTCAGAATGGAACCTTCTCGGCCTTGCTTAATAGACAGTTGGGTAGTTTTCTCTGCCTCTTCTGCTTTTTGTTCCCACCAGTGATCTAATGCAGCTTTACACGCTTTTTTTGTCTGTGTCTTAATTGATTTATATAAACTGAGTAGGTCTTGGGGAATACCTTGGCCGTTTTGCTTGTGGGTTTGAATTTTGAGATGGTATTTTGCTTTCTCTTCAGACAACTTTTTTACCTCTTCATTGACCCATGGCTTATCAGGTTGTTTGGGTTTTGTAGGAAGAGTTTTTGCTGAAGCAGCAAAACTTTTTTTCAAGGTTTTCTATTTAGCTTTAATGGAATCTGCACTATTGATGTTTTGGATATGTTTTTGTAGTTCTTCTTGGTATGATTTTATGTGGTCTGGTTGGAGTTTTGAAGGGTTTGTTTCATTTTGATTTATTTTGTTTGGGAAGAATTTGGTGGTATTTTTGTGAAAGATTTTTTTTATTACTTTTTATTATTATTTTTGTTATTATTATGTTGTGATCAGATATATGTACTGTTTTCCTGCTAGCTCTCGTATCAAATACTTGTGCTCTATATTGGTGTTTGACGGGTACATAATCGACGGTGTGGCCTACTCTCTGATTTGGGTGATACCTCGTCCACTGATGAATGTTTTTGTGGGGAAAAATCGTGTTGGTGATTACTAAACCGTTGTTGTAACAAAAATCCACCAACCGTGTTCCATTCATGTTTCTAACATCAGTGTTGTGAGAGCCATGGAATCGCGACGTGGAGAAGGCACGTCCAACGCGGGCGTTAAAATCTCCCAGTACAATCAAAAAATCCTTTTTGTTTGCTCTATCAAGCTGGTCTTGGAGGGCTTCATAAAACTTTTCTGACTCAGCTTGCTCATCTTCCTCCGTGAGAGCATTAACTGCAATAGCGATCAAGAGGCTATTTCCTACTTTGAATCTGATTTTCATTAATCGCTCCGATACCATGGTGTATCTGCTTTTTTTTTTCCAGGCTTTTCACGAAGAGCTATAGCCACTCCGCGTTTATTACCATCTCTTATTTCATCAATTCCTGAGAAGATCACAGTTGTATCTTCCAACTTCACAATACCCTTACCTACCCATTGTGTTTCAGAAAGTGCTAAGAATGACAAGTTCTTTTGTTTCATTAATCAGCTTCAGACTGAATTTTGTTGGGTTTCCCAAACTCTTAACGTTCCAGCAACTGATCCTTACAATCATATCTGATAATTCAAAGTGCTTCTTTTGCACTGGTAAAATATTAGTTTTACGCATTGTTTTTGTTGGCTCCATTGTTCGCGGTTCATACAAATACTCACTTCAATTTTTTCTGAGATCTCTGATGTGGTGTCGTCTTATAAAACTTGTAAAGAATCAACTTAACAAAGTTTCTTTTTTAATTTTGATTTTTAAAATCTTAATTTTTTCATACTTTTATTCTTTTTGTTCACTTTTAACCAAATATACAGAAAACGCCATCTTTGTTTAATTCTTTCAAAACCTTAGTAAACTTGCAATTTTTCAAATATGAGTTTATTTTCAAGTTTTTTATTATTTTAAATTATTTATTAAATTAAATTTGAATTTTTTAGAGTCAAATTTGGTTAGATTATCTTAACTTTTTGTTTACGATAAGTTACGAACTTTTAATTGTAATTTTCCAAGAATCAAACTGCAAAACTGTTCACTGATTATTTTTACTTTGGTTATTTCACGTTTGAATAGAATTTTCAGCTTTTAAATTAAGTAAAATTCGAAAAATCACGGAGCCATTTTACTCGTGACTCAAACACACACACAGGGGCTAAACCACCAAGTAGCACAGATATACACAAAGATACAAGCAGCAAAACTTCTAACGTACAATGCAGCCAGACTCAAAGACTCCTCGCAACCTTACGTGCATGCAGCTTCCATGGCAAAATATACAGCTTCTGAGGTAGGGGGTGATAACATAAATGGTAATCATAAGTAGAAATGTATAAAAATGTTATATTGAGTTATTTATATTTAATATCATCACCAATCTCATCATCATTCATTTCATCACTCATCTCAATCTTTCATATTGATTCTCGCCATTGTTTCCACCTTCTTTTTTCTCAGGTGGTGACAGAAACAACATCGAAGTGCATAGAGTGGTTGGGAGGAGTTGGATTCTGCAAGAGTATGCCCGTTGAAAAGTATTATCGGGACTGCAAGATTGGTGAGGATATTTGGTTGTCCTGTAATTGATAATGTTGTTCTTGATGAAGAGATGGTGAGAGTTATTATGAAAATATTAATATGGATGCTTTGGAGTGAAATAGCCTGACTCAATTGTATGAGATACAAAAACAATGTATTAGAAAAACACTAAATTTTTTTATAAATACATTATCAATTAATTATGAACAGTCTCTTTTATTTGCTTAATAAATGCCTCACATTTGTTTCATAAAAATAGATGCTTTAATTTCTCTGTTCTTAAATGATTCTTTGAGAATTATTTTTTTAAAATATTTTCACTTCACCACCTTCAACTACAGGTTCCATATACGAAGGCACATCGAATGTGCAACTTAACACCATTGCCAAGCATGTCAAGCAAATATACAAACAAGATTAGACAGGAAGAATCACCATTAATATTACTTCCATCGTTTATTTCCTCTATTATTTTCATATTGATCTTATTTTTATGATCGTTTTTTCTTTTAATATTATATAAACTTTCCAATATTTTAAGGCCAGTAATAGTTTTATTACAAAATTGCACACACATTTGAATGCATTATTAACACCATAAAACTTCCTAGGAGAACATCAAGATGAAGTAATGAGTTTCAATGGATTGGCCATCATAATAGTTAACATATGTTATATTAACAACAATGAAGATGTGATGGTTAATATTGATTATCATGGAGATAAGAGCAATTTAGATTTATTTTTGTTCATGATCATGTTAATGGTTTCTATTAGTTTTTTGAACAATTTACACGAATGATAATAAATTAAATTGATTAATAATCACAATTATCAAAGATCTAAAAATAAAATTCTCATGAAATGTTTGGACGACCCGTAATGAATGTGAATGGACAAAATAATCCACTTCTTATAATGGCATCTCTAAGCCAAAGATAATGATTGTATATGAAACTAAATAACCTTCAACAATTAGTACGAAGCTTTTCTATTTAAATAACATCACAACAACAAAGCTTCGTACCGGTTATTGAATGATGTTATTCAAATTGATAATTCTTAGTTGAATGATGAAACTGGAGGAATGAAATAAATAGTTAAGAAAAGATTAAGTAGTAAAATAAAGAGACACAAACGATGATAGTTGGGCGTAAGAAATTGAATTTAATAGATTAAAAGTAGATTAGTATATAAACTTTCAAAAATAAAATATTTTTATAAATTAAAATGCCAAATTATTGAAGAAATAATCCAATAAGAGATAGAAAATAAATAATTTATTTAAAAAATTTAAAAAAATCTCAATAAACTATAGAAAATAAGTCATATTTGATGCAAACACGATATAAGGCTCATGAATACCATTGTTCACATGATCTTTGGTATTATATGGTTTGGTTGATGACTCAGTAATGGATTAAGTAATGATAAAGTTGGACATAAGATCAAGTTATTTAAAAAAACCATCATATTACCGTTAAAATACGTTTGAATTTTGTTGCCATGCTAATCAAGTGATTTTTGAATCATTTGAAATTGATACACTTTTTACAATTTTTGATCATAATTAAAAATCCCATGAATTATGGAAGAATAGTGGAGGAGTGAATTCAAGTTGCAAGTTAAAGTGGGATAGATGAAAATAGTCAGATAGATGGATAATAAATATAACTCTCACTATGAAATCAATTGAGCATCATAGCTTAAGTTACAACTACGTGGTATGAACAAGAGATGAAACAAAATGCCCGGTACCCATCACATCTTGCCAACATCCAACATCTCCAAATTCACTTTGAAGTACACATATGGATAAAACTCTGAAGTATTGAACCCTGCTAGCTCTTCAATGGGCTGTGGGTGGAGAAATATGAATACCATTAAAACAGAGTGATAAAAACACATGCTTAATTTTTGAAGTTTTTCATATTGAAATAAAAAGACACACACACACACACACACACACACACACACACACACACACACACACACACACACACACACATATATATATATATAAACTGCACTGAAAACAGCGTCTCCAATTTGAGACTGCTCTCCTGTTATAACCAGGATAACAGAAGACTTCGATAACAGGTATCGACAAACTGATATCCTGGTATCGTTGTCATTTGGCTTGGCGGAGGATCATTCTTTTTGACAACGGCAAGGCAAACTGCCCAAGTATGGGAACGGCGGTTCTTGAAATCCGATAGTTTCAAGTTGGACGTTAGCTTGGGCTGGCAGTTCTATGAAAACTTTGTCCCAACCAAAAATGGCTTTCATTAGCCGACTGCTGTATACCCCAGCTACTGGGACG
>OZ038321.1:5503138-5560295 GCA_964035795.1 Pterobdella sp. o SKG-2022
ACACGTACACATATGCAAACACAACCTGGTCTTTGGAGCTTGTGTTGAAGGTGTCTAAGTGCTTGAATTGAGTGGCTAGCAGCTCTCTCACTTTCTTCTGTGTCTTTTTGTATGGAGCAACAACCATGGCTTGAAAGTTCACTGGAAGTCCATACCTGGGTTGGTGGAGGTGGGTGTTAAAACGGTTGGAATGTGGTGTGAATATAAGATATAAAAATGCTAAAATACAAATTAAATATTTCAAGACAAATTAAAACAATGCAAAATGATAATGTATATAAAAAGAATATAAACAATCAATCACCATATAAAACATTAAAAGAAAATCATCACAAACAGCAACCTCTTGGACCAACCACACCACATCTCCCTCCAACCTCAAGATGGACTCAACAAAGATTCTCAGGGCTTTGATGTGCACCCAGGCCACATACACTTCAGTGAAGTTGGTTTTTAACCAACGAGTCAATGGGCCCTGTGGTTTTGATGATGATGGTGTGAATACTGATACTAGTACTAATGTTTAAAAACAATAAAAATAGTGTCAATAATAGTAAGGCGACCATTCTGCCATCCCTAAGAGGGTGGTAATAAAATACTACTACTACTACTACTACTACTACTACTACTACTACTACTACTACTACTACTACTACTACTACTACTACTACTACTACTACTACTACTACTACTACTACTACTACTACTACTACTACTACTACTACTACTACTACTACTACTACTACTACTACTACTACTACTACTACTACTACTACTACTACTACTACTACTACTACTACTACTACTACTACTACTACTACTACTACTACTACTACTACTACTACTACTACTACTACTACTACTACTACTACTACTACTACTACTACTACTACTACTACTACTACTACTACTACTACTACTACTACTACTACTACTACTACTACTACTACTACTACTACTACTACTACTACTACTACTACTACTACTACTACTACTACTACTACTACTACTACTACTACTACTACTACTACTACTACTACTACTACTACTACTACTACTACTACTACTACTACTACTACTACTACTACTACTACTACTACTACTACTACTACTACTACTACTACTACTACTACTACTACTACTACTACTACTACTACTACTACTACTACTACTACTACTACTACTACTACTACTACTACTACTACTACTACTACTACTACTACTACTACTACTACTACTACTACTACTACTACTACTACTACAAGTAGCAACAATGAAATTCATATTATTCATATTGATAATACAAAAAATAATAATATTGATTGCATCATTATTCAAAAAGAATCATTGGTATAAAATGAATATCTATAATGAAAAGGCATTAAGATGTATGACGATAATGATCATCAGTTCTCTCGGGAACTAATTGCTTTACCAAAACTATTGGGTCTTATAGAATATATTTCAAGTACACTACGATAAATAGATAGATACCAAGATTTTAAATCCGGTTTGATCCCCACTATACTGAGGGTGGCCAGATTTACTTCATATACAAAATTTTTTTTGCAGTTTTATATATTTCTATGTGGAGAAGGCGAGAACATGCTTTCGACGTACTTTAAATGCTGCAAAAACCTCCGTGAATTCACGATGAATAATAGCATAATTAAGCATAAAAAATTATGTTTTGTATTATTCGTCAAGAATGAAGATTTTACAGATACAATTTATTTCAAAAAACTATAATTTTCAATAGGTAAAAAAAATCTAATTTTCAATGAATATAACAGCAACAATAATTAAACACTATGTTTGTTAGATAACGTATCATGATAGGGTTTCACCTATATATAAGGCTTAATTTGTGGAATAAAAGTGCTATGAGAATTTTTTTATAAGTTCGAAGTTATTTAAAAATATTGAGAATAATTATAGTGGCATGAACATCATGAGTTTCAAAACCAAAAAAGTAATAAAATCAACATTAAACATAACAACAGAATTCAATAACAATATGACGATATTGCTTAAAAGTACATTAAAATGTCTCCAAAAAGTTAAATAAAAACAACAATAATAATAATAATTTTAAAAAAATAATTAGCAATAATAACCTCCTGCTTGTTCTTATCAGAGTTGAGTTTGATGATCTCATTACGGTCCTGCAAGGTGGCACCTTCATCATACTCATACTCCCTCACTATGAACCTATGCATGGGGGTCAAAACTGATGATGTGATGGTGAATGCTTGAAAAATAACAATGAGGAAGTATGATGAAATGAGGAAACTAATGATTTTTTTCATAATAAAAAAAATAAAAACGATTATCAAAATAACAATTAAGAAATTAAAATAAATGAATAAAGATGCAATACAAAAATAAAAAATAAATTTAAAAACAACAATAGCAAGGATAAAAACAACAGAACAATTTCCATTCATATCAACCTACACAATCGATGCATGCCTTAGTAATTGATGTAGGCAGCGCAATAACAACAACGTGCAAACGAATTATCATCACTCCGGTATAAACGTTAAACAGCATCAAAACAATCTTACATACATAAACATATTATTATTATTATTCTGGTTACCTATGTTCCCTGCACTTGTTCTTGAAGTCCATCGCTACCTTTCTGAACAAACTGACCGTGTACAAGCTGTACTCATTGTCCTCTGTCACCAAGCTGAATAACAATAACAAAAAGAATATGAAAAATAACCAATAAATCAATAAGAATAGAAAAAAAAATCTACTGAGAATAATCCTAATAACAATGATAGTTATAATGAATCACAAGACAACTAACATAGAGCTCTGTGGAACAACCATATCTGTAAGTTCCTCATACTTGCTCAACCAGTCTTTCTTCATTGTGCTACATGGGTGCACCATTTAATGCAGTTTCAAACGTAAGTCATTTCATTTTCATTAAGTATTTTTTTATGAATTATCAAACACGTCTCATGATAATGTTACATTTGTAAACTTTGTGAAAAGTGAATCAAATTGAGTTATGTTTAACAAATAGTCTTACCCTTGTTAAAAGGTTTAATTAATTGAGGTCCATTAACTAAATTACAAATAAATCAAATAATATAAAAAAAAAACTAACATCACTCAATACCACCACACCAAACTCCTACTAACACAGGCACTACCACGACAAGAGTGACCAGGTACTCGGAGTGAAGCACAAAATGATCCTTGTTTACCAGGTCCATCAGGCTACGAGTTACCAAACTGCCTCTGAGAATCATCATTGTTATAACAATTACATTATTGGTAATAATAATTTTTAATAATTATTAAAAAATAATAATTATTATAATTGGAATAATTATAACATTAATAATTATAATTATTATAAATGATATAACTATTGGTAATAAGACAAACGTATTTTTTCTTTCGATCATCTGAATATTGGACTTGAGTGTGTTATATGCTTGAGTCTTCAACTTCAACTCCAACTCCACCTGACTCATGTGCTAACAAGCAGAATGAGAGTGGGTGATATTTAGAGATGGGGTGAGTGATATTTAGAGGTGGGATGGGTGGTATTTGGAGGTGGTGTGGGTGATATTTAAAGGTGGGGTGGGTGGTGTTTAGAGGTGTGGTGGGTGATAGTTGGAAGTGGGGTGAAAAGGGGGTTTAATTGATGAGGTTAGTGTTAGCGTAGTGAGAATTGCACTTGATTCAAGAAGTGGAATGAATAGTGACTGAGAAAAAAACAAATGAGAGTGTTTGAAATTAGGTGTTAAAAAGTTTTGAAGAATTATCTTGAAAATAGTTGACATGAAAACATTAGGACTACTAAAAAAACAATAAAACCTTAGCGATGGAGTCTGTGATGGTCCGGAGTGGTTGCTTGTAAGGGAATTTGGCTGCATCCCATTGGAACCTACTCAGATATGATGGGGCTGATGCTGTTGAAGGCGTGGTCATATGATGGATAATTAGTTAAAAAGATAGACACAAAAAGATGATTAAATGAATAGATTAATAGGTGAATACCTCCATGAATGAGCAGATTCTCTTTCACTCGATCCTTCTCTCCATCCAACAAATCCGTCAGATTCGTCACCACCTTCCTCAACAACCTACACAAGAATTTTATTGCCTTTAATGTATACCAACAGAAATTACTTATTAATTTGTTCATAAATCATAAAGATTGGATGTATCATTCTTATTATAAGATAAATAACTTATAATCTACCATTTTGTTAGTTTTTTGAGACAAACGTAAGTATTCAAATGAAACACTTTTAGTACCTCCACTTGATAATGTAACTTCATCTTACAAAAAGCTTCATGGAATAAAATAAACTCCTAAAAGTGTTTTCATTTGAATATTTTGTCAGTGCAAACCTAATAATACTGTCATTATTAATATTGATACTAGTTTATAAATATTCATACCCCTCAACATAAACATCTAATTTGGTCAACTCTTCTGACAAAGCCACTAGTGTGTCAAGTGTTCCTACCTTGAGAACAATATTATTGTCATTCATAACACAATTATCAATTTCAACAACAAAAATGATGGAAGCCTGAATAATAACACATGGATAAGAATAATAATAATGAGGATGGAAATAATAATGCAATTACTAGAAGGAATAAAATATAAAGAATACTCTATTTAAGTAATTTAAAACTATAAACCTTATGTGACAATTTTTTTCCAATAATATCATAATGCCACATGACTGAATTGAAATTAACAAGCATTGTAGTCTTTTCAAATCAAACTATCTCATACAAATGTATCTTATATCTGCTTCATTTACATTTAGAACAAAAACTTGTGAAATTGCATAAAAGTTTTCTAAATTCAATATTAATTTGTACTTCTATAATGATAATAATGATGATGACAATGATAACACCATTAATAATGAAAAAAACATTCCTTCCCTTACATATTACCAAAGAAAGCAAGATATGTTGAAAGTTAACGATGATACTATTAATAATAATCATTTCCACATAACTCCTCCTCACTTTGAGTTCAGGCAAGTTGAACTTGAAAACATATCCAGCATGTGAACTCTTAACCGCTTGTTGTAGTGTGTGGTATGCTGTGTCCCCTTCAGTTGGGGAACTTACCTATAATGTGTTTGCATGGTTTAATTGGTGATGGGTTATTGGATGGTGAAATTATTTATAAACTCTTTTGTTTGATTAATATTATTTATTTCATGCTTTTTCAAAGTATAACAATGTTTTTGTATATTAAGGGATTGGATGTTAGCTTTTGAATGAAATAGAGCATTTTAAATATAGACTAACAAAAAAGGAGTAATTACTAAACATTACAAAACTAAAATAAAACAAGTAATAAATATGGATGACCAAACATTAAGAGAATCTTAAAAAACAAATGCACTGACCAGCCACATCTCGGATAGACTGTGAAACTTATTATCTTCTTCCATTGTGATTTAAAATGATGGTTGTAATATATGTCCTAATTACTAGTATCTTATTGCAGTGGTCGGTGGGTGAGTTTTGATTTACGTTTTATGGTTTAATTAACTTTTATCCTTATCAAGCTTACGTTCTGTAATTTAAGTAGTTTTTAAAGTGTTTTATATCAGTTTTAACTTTTCCAGAATATTTTCGACAACGTATCTGTTTTAAATAATGTCTTTGTACTCAGCAAACTTCAAATATTTTAATTTGTGAATGTTGCAAAATAGTAATATTTTTATAAAAACAACATTCTGTTTACGAACTAATTTGATTGAGTTTAGCAGGTCACTTGACTAATCACTACGTTAAGACAGTTGCCAGCACATCCAAGGTTAGTGACTAAGTTGGAAATATATCTCTTTTTTAAACCTCAGTTGAAAATAAATGAATTATGGTATTTTTTTCAGCAGATTTATAAAATTATAATTTAAAATTGCATTCCATCAAAAATAATAATGAATAAGCCTCCCAAGCCCTGGTTTAGGGAAAAAAGTCGTCTTCATTCAAAAAATTTTAATTTAATGAAGCATACAAACTCTCCAGCTGAAATGAAAAAATAAAAATTAATGAAAAGCTTAGTTCAAAAATAGCAGAACAAGAATATCAAAATTACATTAACAATGTACCGGAACCAACTGACGAATTAAATAGCAAACAACACAAACAGAAAAAATTTTTGAACTACATAAAGTCTTTGCAAAAAGATAATAATGGTATACCTCCACTCAAACACAATTTTATTTAAAAGACAGAGCATAAAAGTATTTGAATTTCAATAAATTTTATTTGATATTCAAATTTTAATAGCTTAACATTAATTTATTTTTTGTTTTTAAACCCACATTCCCATCCTGAGACAGTTTGCTCATGTCAACTAAAATCTTCTGCCAAGCCAGCCATAAGAGAATATCAGTCTTTTGATTCCAGCTACCACAGCCTACCGTTATCAAGAAAAACAGCTTATAAATAAAGGCTCTGAGTTTGATGTAATTTAATACCCAGGACCAATATATATATATATATATATATCAATATTTAAAGTTTTATTCGATTTAATTCAAGAGAATAGAAGAAGTTACTAATTATCCCTTACATATTCTAAAAAAACAAAAAATTCTAGATATACAATTCCACAAAAGGCTATCTAAAAAATGCAATAAACTATTTACATTTAATATTTCAGATAAAACTGAAAAACTTGAATAAATTGAAAGAATGTTTAAATACAATATCATAAAAAACCTAGAACTAAAAAATTATTACATAAGTTTTTCCTAGATTTGAGTTAAACATTTGATACTATAAGTCACAGCTTATTATTATCTAAGTTATACACCCTGAATTTTTCAAATTTATCTATAGGTTGGATAGAATCATTTATTACAAATAGGCAATAAATAGTAGATCTTAATGGATACCAATCCAATCCCAAAATGATTAATATGGGTGTTTTTCAAAAATCTATTCTTGGGCCTCTATTATTGATTATATTCATAAATGATTTTCCAATTAACAATTAAATATATGGCAGAATAATATAGGCTGATGAAATAGTTATTACATTTCCTATCTATATGAAAAACCCATATAATACGAATAAGTATTATTTCAGAACACTAGTTAGTTAAGAAGCTTTTCGTTATCAACGTAACATTTTCTAGTCTCTTCGTATTTTAATAAACTAACTAACGTTCTGAAATAATCCTCATTTGTTGTGGTTTTTGGAAAAAATCATATAATACGATGAATTATGTAAATACAGAATAATATGAAATTAGATAAAATTTATAATTGGTTTTCAAGACGAACTTATAACAAATACATCCGTTCTTTCTCTTCAGTGCAGTTTTTTTTTTTTTTTTATATATCTCAATTTCCATTTTCACCAATTTATCATTTGTATATAATTATATTTTTTAAATTAACATATAATTTTTATTTACATAGTATAAAAGAAGCTTTTTTTAAATGAATTGAGGTTTATTTTTAAAAATAATATTCAACTGTTAAAAATTTAGTTTACTAAAAATCATTACTATGAAATGTAAATTGTAAAATAATTCCCATAGTAGTAGGAGCACTCGGTACTTTGTCAAAAAGACTCACATCATTCATCTCTTTTTTGGAATAAATTTATCCGTAGAGACTATCCAGAAAGCAGCAATTTTAGGCTCGGAAAAAATTTAACGAAGAGTTTTGAAAACAAAGAGCGTCTTGGGTATGCCTAGGTTGTGAGCCACAACCAGCCCCCAAGTTCAACCCCTGCCAAACAAAGCAATGTGCAACAATGGATAATATTAAAAATAATTTTTTTCACTTATTGATCATTCTAATCAAATCAAAATTAAATTTGTGTTTTAGGAATCCGATAGTTTGACTGAAGTTTAATCCGATTTATCAAAAACTAGGTAAAAATTTAGTGATAAATGAAAATATGCTTTAAAGTTTGGTCCTTACTATATGATAAGTAAACACTAGAACAAATCTTCATGTAATGCAAAAAGACTTTATTTAACGGTGTAGAAGCTAGTTTTTATAGTGAATGATTTTCTAAAACTATTTTCCAAAAAGCTGAAAGATTTCTTTATATACAGCCTAAGAAGTGGAGACATCTGATAAGCCTTAAATATCTTCCAAAGAATCCTATATAACTTATCTAATGATGAAGTAACAATAAGCAATCGAAGCAAGAACAACAGATTTCAAAATTAATTCTATCAATATATAGGGACAAGTTTTTGACTAATATGTCTAATTGCATTTTGTAATTTTGTATAAACTAGTTCTAAAAAAAGGTGATAGAGTGTAGACGCAAATATTTTTCCTGTAAAATAAATTTAATACAAATTAGATTCTTTCCATATATCAATCATATTTTAACAGTAATGTATACCTGGTAGTTATATTTTTCTATCTCAAAAGGACGAGAACTTCATTGTAAATTGTAGCTATTTTGAACTAATGAAAAATAATGAGGTATAAAAAGTGACTTTGTGTTAGCTCATCAAATAATAGGAACAAACAAAACAATTTCATTTTTTAAATCTTTATTAATCGATTTTTTTAGTTTTCACTTTACTTTTCAAATTTCTTAATGTAATATTATTTGCATTTTTGCTTAATTTAAAACTGATCTGATAAAAAAAATTAATAAATAAGAAGTATAGCTTTCAAAATTTTGATGTTGATATTCTTTATCTAATTGAGCTGTATTTTTCCCAAACTATATTGAAATTAATTTTTTAGATAGCTCCTACCACAACAAATAGCCTTGCCCACTTTCAAACAATTCAGAATGTTGTATCATAAAACTCCTCAAATATTAGTATAAAATTCTTCTGAGTATTTTAATTTTTTTGATTAAATATTTTGACAATAAATCAAAATATTGAATTCTAGTCTTGATTTCTTGTTTTTTGAAAAAGATGATTATTCTTAGCTATTTTTTTTAGCGTCGCTTGTCTGGGACGCTAGTCGAATATATAAGCTTTTTTTCTTAGTTGAATAAAAAATTATCAACTTAATGCCTTTTTTTGAAAAGTTAATTTTTTCTTACTAACAAAACATTGATACATAATGTCTCTGAAGCTTTGAACATGTTTTTGAAACAGATCGAAATAAGAGTGGGTTATTGTGAAAAAAATTGGCGAAAGTCCGAAATTTTAAAGTGATGATTTTTGAAGACTAATAAAGAAGTTCACAAAAAAACATCAATTTTTCAAAGAACCTCAATCCCGTGCCTAATGGCTTAACAACATAAAGTTAAATAAAGTAGAAGTCAGATAGTTCGGCATGATTTAAAATATTTTGAATTTTGAAAACAGCTACATCAGCGTGACAGCTTATTTTTCAATCCTTATAGTTTTGCTTCTGCACTGCTTAGGGAACATGAACCCATAAAAGAATGAGTAAACTTTATTAATTTGTGCAAAAAAACTTTTGCTTTTAAGACAATAACTAGCAACTTAAACTAGTTGCGTTACTAACTTACTAACTGTATATTTCTTGAATTTTTCAATCAAATAGTCAAATATCCTGTTATAGTTAGTTAAATAACTAACTATTCAAATATTTAGGTTTTAAATAGAATTCTGGAGAAACAAGAATATCACTGAAATTAAATTCAATGAGAAAAAAACTGGGTAAAAAATATAAAAAAAAAACACAATAAACTTTGAAGTTTGGTTTCCATTATCTGATAAAAAAACACTTGAAAAGTTTTGATTCAATATAATCAAAGGAACTTCATTCAACGAGTAGAACCAGACATCGCAAATAAATGGTCAAGACCCTAGGAATGGTTTATCTGATTTCTTGTTTATATACATCACTGAAAAAACAAACATGAATTATGAAAGGATTTTTGTTTATATACATTTGAATTTATAATCATTTGAACGTTGTTTTTTTATTCTTTTATCTTGGGATATTTTTTTAAAGAACAATTTTATACCAGAAATTATAAACACTAACTGAAACTTTGTTTCCGCATTTCGATAAAAACGAAGTTGGAAACTTGTTATTCTTGCTTCGATTGCTTGTTGTTACTTCATCATTAGATAAGTTATATGAGATCCTTTGGAAGATATCTAAGGCTTATCATATGTCACTACTTCTTAGGCTGTTTATAAAGAAGTTTTTCAGCTTTTGGAGACAAGTTCTTGAAAATCATTAACTCGTTTTAAATTTTCTTATTTACTTTTAAAAAGTATTCAATATGAAGACTTGCTTTTTCTTCTGTTTGTTACCTTGTTGCAGTTTGTTAATGGTAAATTAAGGTATTTTTATAAACACTTTCAATATAATCAAAAGTTGTATCTTTTCAGTTTTTACGTTGGAGCCTTCGCCTCTAGCTGACATGTTCATAGTGAATGGAGAAGAAGCCCAGGTTCCTTTCATTCATTTCTAATATAGTTATATAATATAACGTCCTAATGAAGTGAATAAAAATTTTAAATAATTACATTTGAATCTATACCACACAGGTCGGAGAGTTCCCACATCAGCTGTTGCTCGAAAAGTCCTCAAGGAGATGGAAACCCGTGTGTGGAGCCGTTCTCATCAGTGAAACTCAGGCCCTCACAGCTTCCCACTGCGTCGATTCCGAGTACGCTTCAGTCATCGAACTTTCAACAAAATGCATAATCGATTTCAGAAGTTTCTTTATGTCTTAATATATCATTTAACAGGTCACCAAAAAAGCTGAGAGTTATCGCCGGATTGCACGACAAATCGAATAGAACAAACACGCAAAAAACTCTGCTAAGAAAGATCGTTGTGGTAATAATCATACAAAATTTTTTATGATACTTTGTCATTCTTATTCTCAATACTACACAGCATCCTACGTGGAAGCATGAAAACTCCACATTCAAAGGGGACATTGCACTGATAACCTTCAAAAACCCGATCCGATTCAGTGAGCATATTCAACCCATTGAATGGAACGACAACGAAAAGATAACTTTTGAGCACAAAAGATGCACTATAACAGGATGGGGGATGGGTAGGAAAAACATTCACATCAATAGAAAACTGTTTTAGTTATTCATATCCTTTACCAGATGAGAATGCCGAACAATCAAAATCATTATTGAAAACCTCAATGAAAGTTCTCTCAAATTTCAAATGTCAAATAAAACTATTTCGCGTTTCCAAGATCTACGATGGTCAAATATGCGCCCAAAAAGCCAAAAGAGGATTTTGTGAGGTGGGGGGGTTCGAATGCTTCGATATTTTCTTTCAAAAGTCATTCTCATGATATTCTCTATATATAAATTGAGTTGCTACACTTTTATACTATCATAAACCTGTCAGGGTGACGGAGGAGGTCCACTGACGTGTAAACATAAAGGCAAGGTAGTGTTGGCTGGTCTCGCTTCATGGGGAGTCACCGACGAGGATGGTCAATGCAACACCAAGTTTCCTTCCGTCTATTCCAGAGTGTCCTTTTTCAAAAACTTCATCCAAGAGAACCTCGAATGACGTGCAATATAGAAACATTCACTCTTCATTTTGATTAATTTTTTTTATCATATGAATGAGTTGATGGTTGAAATACTTAAACTTTGTTTTTTAAATGAAAAAAATGCTTGAAAAAACTCTTATTCTTTTATTGAAATTTAAGTTACTTGGTAAAGACTTATTTGAAAGATAATAAAAGAAAAATTATTGCAAACTAAATGTTTCATTAATGTTTCATTAGGTGGTGGTTGGTTTAATATTTCTCGGAAGTGTTCAGTTTAGCGCATTTTCTGTTCTTTCTCAGTATTACTGAACGTCCACCTTTTTGGGTTAAAGGTCTGTCTAATCTGAGTGGTGAGAAGTTTAGGATGTGTGAGGGTTTGAGTTTGTTGTTAAGGTTAGATTCTTAGAGTGTGATGATGTGTATTCTGTGTTTTTATATTAAATGGGTGAGTTCTGTTGTTTTCTTGGTGATTGAGTTGATGATGATTTGGAGTGTGTTAATGTTGTTTAGGAAGGTTGAGGGAAGTGTGTGTAGGAACGTTGTTTTGAGTTATTTGTTTAGTTTGATGGTGTGTTGAAGAAGGGGATTATTGGGGTTGGGCTAGGTGTGTGGAAAGGTGTTTTTGGTGTGAGGGTTTGATCGGTGTGACATGTGAATGAGGGTTAGTAGGTTTTGAGTTTGATGTGTGGGCAGTTGAGATGGGGTGGTTGCATTAAATGGAGTGATTTTGTGGGTACGAGATTCACAGTACCACATGGCACTCGGGTTGTTTTCAACATCTTTTGCGAAAAGCAGCTGAGCCCTTGTCTTCCTGGTGGCAAACCACAAAAAAATGGCCTGGTTTAAGGTCTTTTCTTGTTGTGGAGAGAAGGATGTTGAAGAAGATATGGTTCTCTTACGGTGTCACATCTCAAAGACACGTAGGCCTGCTTTTCTCGAAACTCTGGCTTCTATTTTTAATTTGACCGCATGGGGTACTTTACCAGGAGCAAATCTCTAGCTGGTTTAGCTCTTAGGGTCTTCAAAGCACACAAGCCACCCGACCAGGACAAGATAGCAGTTTACCAGATGAAACATAAAGGTTTGATGTTCGATACTATTTTTTAATTCATTTTGGTCCGAGAAAATCAGTAATCAGGAAAAAATCATAAAAACCCGAAAGTTTGTTCATATTGAATGCCACAGTGATAGTTATAGCGATAAAATTTTGGTTAAAGAAGCTAGAATATTTTTACAAAAAGCTTTTTCAGATCCAGCATCTCAAAAAACGTTCTCCTTATCGAGATTCAAAACTTTTTTTTATTCTCTTTATAATGCTTCGGTTTAATCACTAAAATCATCTTTATACTCTCCAATAGAAACTAATGTTAAAAACAAGATGAATTGATGAGTTTTATTTAAACATTTATTAATCGAAAATCATTCATTTGATCAAAATCCATTGCATAATTGTCTAAAAAGCCATCATCTATGTGTCATATGTATTAGTCGTGGTTTAATCTCAATAATAAAAAAATAATCGTGATTATTATTATAAAGAATAAGGTGGAAATGAAAAAATTCGAAAATGTAGTTAACTCAATGCTCTGATAGTCACGTCCAACAATATCATAACAACAAAAATAAGAATCAATAAAAGCAATAAAAATAACAACATTCGTGAACAAGTGCTACAAACTTCTATCAAGTACATTAAGTAATCACATGAATAATAAAAATAATAACAATCAAAACAGCAGCAATAATACAAATAAAATAAGAATGGTATAAAAAAACAGAAATGACAGATCTAACTAGGGTCTATACTATGTGAACGCTGCTCGTTGTTCTCGAAGTGATTGTTAGTTGTATTATTATTTCTATTATTACTTTTATCTTTATTATTGTTGTTATTACTCGGGTGTAATTGTTATTATGATGAATCAGAGAAGACATGGATGCTTCACAACTTTGACTCCTGTATGGCATGTTGAAATTGTTGAATGATGAAATAGAGTGTAATAATATAAAATAACACATCATCAAAATAATCCCTATTAGACAACGCTGAGAAAACAGATGGAGCACCCTCGAACCACTTGACTACAAAAAAGGCATATCTTCACTCAACTCTCCTATCAATAAGATTGAGTTGAAGTAATTACATACAACTATTCTATTTATTTAGTTGAAATTATTTTTATAAATTGAAATTAATTGTAGTATTAATTAATTACGTATTTGAAAATGTTAGTGTTGAAGAAAAGCTTTGTACTTTCAAAGGTACCTCATGTATTTTTTTTATTCAAATTTTCTTGATTTTTAATTTTTGAAATGAGGAAATTTGAAAGACCTTTGATGTTTTATCAAAGCTAAAACTTTGCATAAGCTCAAACTCATTATAATTCATGAAGTATCATAAGATTGGAATTATCAATCATTCTAGTTTTAATAAAACAATAAGTTCATCTGAAAGTTCCTCATTTTATAGATTAAGAAATTAAAAGGCTTGGTACTTTTTAATGAAGAAATTTATTCCTCAATAACTTTTGTCATATTACTTTGGCTCGAAAAAATAACTTATACGATCAACCGGGGTTTCTGACCACCATTATAAACTTGCAAACCCTTATATAATCGCCCAACACCACCATGACACTCACATGGATCAACAGGCAGATCCCCTTCAAGCACAATCTTCTCAGTATTGAGTTGCTTCTGAGTGCTTGTGACAATCCTCCTTTTGATCACACTTCCATCCTCCTGCACCTCTTCCGTTTCCACCACACCATCGTTTTCATCCTTCTGTAATGAAGCCAACATCGCTTCGTCGTCCTCATCGACCTTCATGTCGTGTGTTGGTGTTTGTGAGCTGAAGTCTTGTAGTTGTGCCATTATTGATGTGCATTTGTTTTATTTTTGTGAAAGACTTACAGTTGATTTTATTTGGAGTAATTCATTGTTGTGGAACAATGTTAAATATTATGTTAATGTGTTAATGTTGAAGCGACAGACCTGCTTGAGAAGCAGTTGCGCCTCCTCCTCATTGGCAGGCAGCTCCTCCTCGGGACCCTCCATCACCACCCTCTTGATGATCGTCTGCTTCTGTTTGGTCTTTGTAACTCTTCTCCTCACCACACTACCATCTTCCAATACCTCTTCAAACTCCTGCACATCAGTCTCAACATCGGGGTCAGCTTCCACCGTGTCAGTGTATACTCGTACATGGATCGTGTCATCTGTGAGAGACATACAAGTGAGATGCTATTTTTTGCTATTTTGTGTTAGTAAGCAACATTTTATTAACCTAAGCGATGGTTAATAAAGTCGAGAGCTTGGTGCATGGCATCGTCCACGAGCACTTGGGCCTTTAAAGAGGCAGCATCTCCGGAATAATGGGGAACTTGCAAGTGTTGCAGGGAGGGTGGGAGCTTGATAGTGTTGTATGCGATAGGGTGGATGGTGGGTTGGTCTTTTAACTGCACCACAGTCCTTGTTATCCTCCTTTCGAAAGGAACTTCTCCATCCTCACCCCTCAACACTCCTTCTTCGTTGCTCACATATGTCTTTGTTGAAGCTTCTTCAGAGTCCATATCTTCGGTAAAATCTGGTGGGAGTTCTAAAACATCTTCTTCCACCTCCACCTTCACCAACACTTCCCTCCTTTTCCCTAAGGGACTCTCCTCCGCCCCCTTCATCAGCATGTGACTCCTCGTCACGATCAACCTTTTGACGCTCCTACCATCCTGCAACACATGATCATCATCTTCCATCTCCACCCTCACCTCACCATCACCACCAATCACTTCTTCCTCTTTGCTCTCCTGAGACTGCACACGAGGTGTGCCATCCATCTTCATCTCCCTCCTTTCCACCCACTCTTCAAAATTCCTCACTTCATCCCCTCCTAGGCCAGGCAGGTTTGGTGGGTTGTGCATTAGTAGATGGATGGCAGTGATGGTTGGATAGGTAGTTAGTTGGATAATTAGATTGATGCAAAAGGGTTAGTGTGCAATGCAAGGGTTAGTCTAACATTCCGAAAGTTTAAGCACCAAGCTTCGAGACAAAATAACGATGAAAAGTAACAAAAAAAAAAATGAAAAACAACAACAATTATAAGATGTACCAGTGCTGGTGAATTCCAATCATAATGAAAATGAAAAATTTTGAAAAAAAAATCTAAAAATCGTGTATAACAATAAAAATTTTCCTAATAAGAAATGAAGTATTCATGAGAATGAGAAAGTAAAATAGTAATGAACAATTCATGCCCGAGGTCAGTTTGACCTTTAAATAACATGACTAATGAAGTGGGTGCTAGTTTGGCGTTAGTAATCTATATAAACTATATCCCATTGAAACGAAAATATCTTACTTAAAAATCGTTATAAGAATTAAGTTATAAAATGAAAATGATGGTAATATAAATAATAAATATTATGAAATGATTGAACAAAAGAATGATGAAATAGTAATGAAATAGCAAGAGTAATAAAACAATAAAAACTATAATAATAATAATATATTTATCAAGGTAATTAATGATACCAGGTTGGGAGGGAAGCGAAGACTCCATTGTGATGTTGTGTGTGTTCTCATCTACATCAGAGATTATCGATGTTATAACGATTAAAATACTATTAGTATGTTATGAAAGAATTTAAATTCTTCAAGTATTACTACTTTTAACACTAATATTTGAATTATTATTACAATAATTATTCTTAGTGTTGTTACCATGTCAATAAAATAATCATTATTTTATAGAAATATACTAATAAATTATGACAAAGTAGAATTTGTCAAAAATTTTAGTTTCTTTTTAATAAAATTATCTTCAAAAAGCCATTTTTTGAAGAATGAAAACGAAAATTATTATTTTTATTGTATTAGTTTTACATTTTTCATAAAATAAATATTTCCAATGTTTCAAACTTCAAAAACATACACAAAGCGCCATATAATTTAAACGTCATGATGTCGTTATGACGTAATATTCAATAAACCACCTTGCTGCATCTTGGGTGGTTTGTCTGTAAAAAGATGGTAACATAGTGATATTACGTGTATAATGATGAAAGTAATATAATAAAAAAATAGAAAATTTTACTTTTAAATTTAAAAAGCAGAAAAAAAATTAAAAAAAAAACAACGCCTACCTGCTGATGAAGTGATGAGGTGTCTGGCTTGTTGGATCTCTTGTTCGTCTGTCACGTCCTGACGTCATATAACAATTCCAATAATTGAAGTATTCAAACGTTTTTAAATAAAGATGAAAAATAAAGACATCACAACGTACTTGTAGAAAATAGATGCATTTCTGAATGATGTCTTGTCGGTCCATACGTCTGTAGGCGCAGTAGTAGCATATATGACAAAGCAAGCATCATTATCAATATATTATACTGATGTTAGTGTTCTAATAACGGAGTCAACTTAATTTAAATTTAGGGATTGAGCCCCATAAGACATGCTTTAAACTCTAACATCTGCCCATACCTCAGAGCCTCTTCCAGCACATTGCCTGATGCAGCTTCCTCACTTCTCTCCATCCACAAGTGCAACATCACCAAGGCCTGACGTGATTAAAACAAAATGATATGACGTAACAATGAAGAATTATAAGAATCACCCACTTGTTCAGGAACGTAGTTGTATTGTGATTGGATGCGGGAGACATCGTCGGGAGAGATGTTGAGAAGGGAAGCTAGAGGGACCCAGTCCTCATCTAGACATTCCGCTATGTCCGTCAGTCTCAATTCAGTCTTCGATATCTGTTCCTCTTCCGGCGCTGTGTGTGTATGTTTGAGTTGAAGAAATGCCATCACCTTCGTAATAGTTTCAATATTTCCAATACTATACTATACTATATAAAAGATGCGTAATTTAAAACACATATATTGAAATAATCAATTTGGAAGAATGAAACTCCAACATAAACTGATGGGTGGTTGTGGGAGGTTGTTGTTGAGTTGGTCTTGCTGGTGCATGCTCGGTAGGCTGATGTTCAATGTACATATGGCTTGCTGTGATGTATAAAGTGCCATGCTATTGAAGTTTGTGAAAATTCTAAAAACAGAAACAAAGACAAAGAAAGATTATTTCAGAGACATCGTATGTATTTTTCTTCAATATTTTGTGACGAAAAACATCAAATAAGAGAAATTTTTAATACATTTATTGAGAATCAGAAGCTATAATTTCCGATAAGTTTAGCCTTTAAAAACATTATCGCTAACGTTTTATGATAAGGCTAAACTTATCGAAAATTATAGCTTCTGATTCTCAATAAATGTATTAAAAATTTCTCTTATTTGATGTTTTTCGTTACAAAAGAAAGATTATGCAAACAATGTAAACAAAAAAAAAAGAAACAATGCAATAAGATTGAGAACCAAAACAAGGAGGTTAATAAGCACCTGGTCACGTACATCCCTAGACTCAGCCATGAAGGACAGCACTGCAGCCTCCTGGTGGCTCAAGTCCCTCACTCTTACGTTGAGAGACAGTCGGTTCTCTCGGAAAGCTCTGTAGGTGGCAACGGATGTGTATTAAATGGATAGTAAAAACTCCAAAAAATTCTTTTACTAACAACAAATTTTATTGAATCAATGACGATAGCAATAGCAATTACTCTATCAACAAAATCTATCAACCTGAAGTGAATGTATGGTTGTTTGTCAGCTCGATGAGATTTGAGCACTGGAATCAAGTTACCACTCAACTCTAACCACTGCTGTCTCTCATCTAGAACCTGAGTTGAATAGTGAATGAAACATAGAAAAAAATAAAAATAGAAACCTTTACAAATCAACTTCAAACAAGCACTCTCTCAACACACACCTCAACATCTCGGCTCCTTGCAACTTGCACAAACTTCTCTTGCCCTTCCAAAGTCTTATCCATCTTATCATCGGTCATGCAGAACACCCTTAATTGTCCATCCAGGGCATCTCTCCTTTTGGCAAACACCACGAAGTTTGCCATGAATGGCACGAGGGATGCCTCTTGGTACATGGGGGTTGCTATCAACACAGCTTCCTTGTATCGGGGTGTGTTTATCAGCCAGTATCTGCATGGTGTGGTAGAGAAGATAGAGATTTCGGTGTTTAAAAAAATGGAAAAATCCTATATTAGTTTAACAAGATGAAAATGCTTGCACCTAGCAGAGACAGCGATGGGAAAGGTGACGGAAGAGCCGTGGTGGCTGAGAGGGATGGTGCCTGTGATGTCCTCCCACTCCGTCATCTCACTGCCGTCTGTACGTGTTTCATGTGTGCTGGATTATTATATAAGAATTGACTGCAGCTCCACATACCATTCATGGAACACAATAGGCGTAGTGAAGGTGATCTCTCGATGCCGGTGAGGGAGGGGTCAAGAGGAAGGGTGATGTTGATTGGTCGATGGAACTTCCTCCTACGTGGCTCAACTGTGGCTATGGGACTGACGGAAACCCTACCTCCCACCATTCTCTTTACAAATTCGTCTGATAACTTCTGAACCTGTTCAAAAGAAGTGAGGTAAAGAGGTAAATTATAGTTACACTAATACATTTAAGAAGCTATGATGAATAAAACGCCAATATGAGGTTTTAAAGCAGTGAAAACGGTGATAACTTATAATCAGCTAGGACAAGAGAAAGACCTGCAAAGCGAGTTTGATGGACTTGGTGAGAGCACCGGGAGGGAAGGAAGCAACGACAGAAGGGTGGTTGGAGCTGACGATGTCCCCCCCTTGAGGCCCCAATGTGACCACATCTTGTTTGAGGCGGGTGACAAGAGCAAAGTACTTGGGAAAGTCTGATGAGATGATGCGGGTAATCCTTTTGTGGTATAAGTCCTCAGCACTCTCCAGGTCTGAGTGGGTGGTGGTTCATAGTGACATGTTGATAATATGCGATGAAGGTAATCAATACTATGTTACCGCAATGAGGTTGGAGTGAAGGTCGTAATTCTATTTATAATTTCGTTCATACATATTCATTAACAAATAATTCATTTCCTTAAAAGTTTTACGGAATATTTTGATTTTTTTGCGTTAAAAAATTAAAACATTGCCAAACTATATGAATATATTTAACATCTGAGTCAATTAAATAAAACCTTTTGTACGCCAAGAATTCAAAACCAGATAAATTCTTTCCATAAGTGTTTATTTATTTGACAATTATATTTTATACATGAGCAAAACGTCATTAAGATAATTGATAAATATATCAGATTTTGAATTTTTAGCCTCAACTTCGAAGGCCTCATTGTTAAGGCTGATAAAATTAAAACTGATAACATAACAATTTCTAAATTAACATATTTCGTCAGTATGTCCTAAAATAAGTATAAAAAAGAATAAATAGAATCGTTTCAACAAGGGTGAATCAAGTGCACCCACCATCGAAACTGCCACAGAGGGTCTTCTTAAGGACATCAAGGGAAGCCAGGTCGCAGTGCTCTCTCCATGTTTGCCCATTTTCACTCCTCCACACCACTATCTCCCTCTCTTCTCCCCTCAACGATGCGAAATGGGGTACCTCTAATATCACTGGACTGTGGTGATGGGCGATGATGTGCGTCAAGGTTTGTTGGTAGGGTATGTGTGTTCATGTTTTTCTCGAAAGTGAAAGCAAATATCAAATATAATTTTTTAAAACGCACAGCACTCTTCACTACACCAACCCGAGAAACTTGGCTTTAGCAGGTCCCATGAGGAGAATTCGAGATGCCAATGCTTCACTCTCTTGAAGGGGGGGAAGCTGGTGCAACTGTGGGAGACATTCAATGCTCATATAAAATGACACATGAAACTATTTTCAAAAAAATTGACAAAATTGAAAATCGAACAAAAAATCAACAACATAAACAATCAAAATGACGAAGAACATACACAAAAACAAATATTCACCCAAACAACACAAACATCAACCCGCATACGACCACCTACCTTATCTTTTTTGATGAGCTTACAAGTGACTCTAGTAGGCATGGCGGCGCGTGAAGGAGGGATAATGATGCGGATACCAGAGTGTCTGCATCCTCTCATGGCACCTCCCCTCGCATCCACCATGAAACTCACCAAGAAACTGGGTCAATTTGTGTAGTGTTTACATGTCTGTTTAGTTTGAAGTACTTGAGAAAATAAAATTGTGTTTTGTAAGCAAATATATTTATAAGTAATTGCTTAATGTCTGCGTTAGAAACACACGAATGTATGCCACAAAAACTGCTGGAAAAACACTGTTCAATGATTATAAATGTCACAATCAAGAGCAGATGGCTTGAAACACTGGATTTGAGCCTTAAACTCCAAGCATGAGCATTGAGACAAGGTGTGACCTGGGAAACAAAAATGAAAAAACAAGGTGCAAAATGTTGCAGTAACTAGGGAGCTCTAATTAAAAGACTGGAATGAAATTCGAGAAAAACCTTATCTACAAATTTCATAAAAAAGTGGTGTTCAATGAGAAGGGTCAGAAGAGGATAGTCGTTCTCAACGCCTAAAGCCCCAAAGGGTGATGATGTTTGTATGTTTGTATCGGTGATTATAGGTTTGTGTATTTGTTGAAATATCCACAACATTAAACAAAATTCTAAAAATTATTAACAAAATTTTAATGGCCTTTTAAGCAAACAGTTATAATGGAAATCAACATCACAAACTCATCTGATGTTTCTTTCATTTTAAACAAGTGTTTGAATCTGAACTTTTATACGCTAAACACAGTGACGAAACTATAAGGACATTCAAAACAATAACAATATAATGTTTTTCATTGATCTTGCTGAATGCATAGTTAATTAGTCCAAGGTTTGTAAAATTTTATTCAAATCGAAACTTTTCGATTTTAAAAATTCTTATCAGATGAAAAATATTTTTCTAAACCATGCGTTTTAAAGCTACTTGTTGTATGAATGCATTAACACATACAAAATATCTTTTAAAGTATATGGACTAAATCTTTTATTTTGAAATTAACGAGGTAATGATAAAACAATGAAAATCAATATGGATGGAAATATAAATAAGAAAATAAAAATAAAACAAACTAAGTTGATACTGATAGGTATAAAACCATAATAATAGAAATAACAATATAAAATCACGTGAGAGGTTGATTGAAAGTCATTTAATATGGTAATGAAGATGGGTGTACGTGTGGCTGTGTGTTTTTTCGTGTGTGTGCTTTTGTTTTTTTCGCATGTACGTGTCTATGCTTTTGATAGCGCTATATATACTTGTGAATAATTAGCAATATAAATTTAATACCTAATGACATCACTTGACATACCACAACAGTATTGATAACACAGATGTGGATCATTTAAAATGAAGATTTTATACATGACTCCATAGATGGTGTTGTTATTTTCTCAACACACTTCAAATCAGTTTTCCTCTAAAAACACATTGCTATGTAGCTCCAAAAAGCTAGAAAAAGAAACACCACACTTACCCACACTCACCACACCTCTGATCCTACTCACCCTTGAAAGATAGGTTGTCTAGAGAGAGGAGCATTATCGACTGATGAGGCATAAGACATCCCACTGTATGTTGATCCAAATACTTGAGAGTCTGTTTCCGAGATGTTTGACTTGAAACAAGGAATACCGTGTGATGCTGTACCTCTGTGGGTGTGTGAGTGTTTGTATGTGTCTGGGGAATAATACTCCACAAGGATAACACACACCTGACCACATTGGCAGCCTTTAACCTCTGCATTTGTGCTTCTATGTAATCCTTTTCCAGATCTCTGTGTGTTGGTGTGTATGTGATTTATGAGCTTGTACGTGAAAATTATTATTTCAATAAATATTGTATAATGGAGACCTGGTGGTAACTTTGATTTCATCATCAGGTGTAGTGTTGTCCACTCTCACAGATGGAGTCTGTACATCATATATCGATACACAACTTTATGAATATACACGGTAAGCAAAATTTAAAGTTAAAGTTTGAAAACACACACACACACTCACTGACCTCCAGGTATCCAGCACCCCCTGGTGACCCTCTCTTTACTTCCTTATTGGCGTCTTCACGGGCGTATGTGACGTCATCAAGTTGACCTTGGGTCTGAGGAAGTGATCTTTGAGTCATCAAGTGCTGATTGAATTGGTCTGATGTTTTGTGTCTGACGTCATCGTCTTCACGTGGCGGTTTGAATTGTTGTGATTGTGAATGACTGTGTTCTGCGGGAGAAGAGAATAATGATGAATTATGGAAGGATGACGATGATAGGGATCATCATTATTATCATCGTTTCACGTTCGTTTTTATGCCAGCATGGGTAGTAGAAAAGTGATGGAAGAATGGAAGGTGACAAACTTGTGGCATGGTCCTCTTGTGATTGCTGTCGTGGATATGTGTCCTGTGTGCATGTACATCACTCCATCGTTTATATTATTCATTTGTGAATAAATGTTAAAGGGTACTTTATAAAAACATATCCTTGTACACTATATATAACATGAGACACGAAATTTTTCGAGTCAATTATTCAACTTAAGTCGAGTTTACTTCACAAGGAAATAATTTCTATTGAATAAACTATATTTGAACTACATAACTATATTGACGAAGTGTGAAAATAAAACTGGCAAAAGCATGGAGTGATTATTCCTAATTGTTCCGTGGTCACCCGTTATAAACAACAACTGACTTTAACTAAACTAAAAACTAAGCAACCAAACAAATCACTAACTTCATAACACGCTAAGCAAAGAAAAAATAATCTCAGCATCTTTTAGACACACACACACACACACACACACACACACACACACACACACACACACACACACACACACACACACACACACACACACACACACACACACACACACACACACACAAACACACATACACACACACACACACACACACACAGCCACAGACCTGGTTGGAGTCTTGGAAGCCCCTCATGTCATCATTAGTGCTCAAGTACATGTATGACTGTTCCAACAGGTCGCCTGTAGTGGGGTATGTGTAAGGAACCAAGCTTCTTGATATATGGTAATTCATTTCAACGTTCCAGTGCAATTTGGGAGAGTGGTGTATATGTAAGGCGTGTGATACAAGTGGTATGTGATAATCTTTATAGCTGAGACATTCATGCAGTTTGCTACTCGAGTGCATATTCAAAAATGGAAATGGATTTGAATATGCAAACACCAAACAGAAAAGCACAAAACCTTTGTCATCGTCGTCGTCATCACTCATGGGGGCATCGTGCATGGCTTCAGGCTCCGTCAGATCGTAACTGTTATAGTTGGATTTTTGTATTGGTATACGGTCTACACACACATGCTAATCAACTAAGCGCATAGATTAACAAAAATGTAAAATAAATTTAAGCACAAACCCAAACTAACTGAAAACAAGTTCGTATGCACAAGCAAACACACAAAAAAACCACATACAAGTAAATACCACAAAACATAAGCACACAGATACAAACCGATCATCTTGTTGAGACTCACAGACCACACTGGTGACATCTGTCAGCAACTCAACTACTGATATGTATCCAAGCTGTTCTGCTATCCATAATGCTGTCTTGCCATCCTGAGTGTGTATTTTTGTTTGTTTATGAAGGCTGAGTTTGTATGTGTACCTACGTTTGTGTATTAATTGCAGGTGAAAATTTATCAGAACTTTAGTGAGAGCATCGGGATCAGCTCCTTTCTTGAGCAACATCTGAGTCACCAACACATGTCCTTGCTGTGCTCCTTGGTGCAGTGGAGTGTGTCCTGTCTGTGGGAGGAAGAGAAGGAGGGTTATAAAAAAGATAATAAAGAGGGAGATAAGACTGGAGAAAAATAAAAATAAAATATTAATTTAATGTGTAAAAAAGTAAAAAAGTTATAAAAAAAATGATGAAAACAAAACAGATAATTAGAATGAAAATAAAACAGATGGTTATAGAATCCACAAAAAACCCACCCTGGTGACAGCATCCAAATGAGCACCATGTTGGATCAGAAAGTTGATCATGTTAAGCTTGCCAAAGTGGCATGCCGTGTGTAGGGGCGTGTATCCTGCCTGTTAAATGTCATATATATGAGTTCTCCATAGAAGCAATTATAAAAAGCAACCTTGGTCTTTGGATCAACTGGAGCTTGGTGAGCCACTAACACCTGGTTGTTGCATGTAATGCCGTTGATACATTACTAATATTCTACATATGACATCAACAACAACCACCACACCACACCAAAAAGTCCTCCCATACCATATAACATCCACAACCACCCCATACCTTATCACACAACCAACATCAACCACATACACACACAACGAAGAAAAATTGACAGACTACACACAGCACACCTCAACCCCAAACCTGAGCTACGTCAACATGATCTTCCTGAGCAGCTAGATGCAGACAAGTGAGTCCATTGCGGGATTCGCATGTGACCTGTGTAGGTGTGAGATGGTGTGATTTTGATATAAATGTGGTAGCAACTATAAGATGAAAAACCAAAGAGTTATATTTGTAAACGTGGTTAAAAGTATAGTGGTGAAAATAACGAAACATAACAAAAAAGGGCTAACGTTCTATGATAAGGCTGAACTTTTGGCAAATTATAGCTTTTCATTCTCAATAAATTTATTAAAAACTCCTTTTATTTGATGTTTTTTGTTGCATAACAAAAAAAAATTACTAAAAAAATAACAAAAAAAAATAATGAATTACCTTTCCCTTTCTGGAGAGAAGCATCTGTAGCATGTGTGTGTGTCCTTCTTGTGAGGATAGATGCAGGGGGGTGAAGCCATTCTGTGGGTCCAACGTGGTCATCAACAAATGTGATCATCAAATACCACATGTGTGAATCAAATATTTCAGAGGTGCAACTTATTGAAATGAAAAAAAGTAATCATAAAAGACAAACTATACAATAAATTAACAAAGCAAAACCAAACATACAAACAAACGAACAAACAACAGAAGCGACTCCTCACCTTGGAAGGAGCATTGGGGTCAGCTTTATGGTCAAGAAGGAGGGTGGCGATGTCCAACTCATTGTACTTGCTGGCTATGTGCAGTGGTGTATAGCCGTTCTGAGGGTGTGCATTGTTGTAACATTATTATTATGCATTCAATGTGGAAGCATGTAGCCATATAAACATCAATTTAAAAAACAGACCAAATATGACATTCGAAAAATGAACTAAAATACATAAGACTGCTGAACACACACTTTAGCAGTAGCCTTGGGACTGGCCCTCCTCTGCAGCAGAGTCTTCACCACGAGAGGTTGGTCATAGTGCACTGCCAGGTGCAGTGGTCTCAAGCCATTGCTGCTCTCCACCTCTATGTCACTTCCGTTGCTCAACAACAACTGGGTGGGTTGTGTGGTAAGTTGTGTGATTGAGTTATGATGCTCTGCGCTGTCGACAAAAAATAATGCAAAAAAATTGTCATTTTATACAAATAAATCATTATAAAAACCTGCACAGCTTCCGAGTTTCCATACTTAGAGGCGATGTGAAGGGGAGTGAAACTTTTCTGTAGTGATAAAAAGATAGATTATGATGTGAATGATGGTGAAGATGAAGATGATGAAATCAATACTAAACGATAAAAGACACATACGACAGTCTTGATGCTGTGATCAGCTCGATGTTCAAGTAGCAGTTGGATGACTGGAGTGTGTCCCTCCTTGCAAGCTGCATGCAGAGGTGTGTAGTTGTCGTTGGTGCATGCATCCACACTCGCCCCTCTCCGCAACAACAAAGCCACTGCCTCCACACTACCTGTCCTTGCTGCCGAGTGCAACGCTGTCTGCTTCTCCTGTGCCGTGTGCAGCTTCTGTTACTTATATATCTCTAACAAATTGCACAAAAATTGATCATATCTACCAAATTTTATATAAACTCAATACTACTGGAATATATAATGTTGCAAACAACATCTAACCAAACAAAACCCCACGAGGTGATAGTAACAATCAGAACACCTCGCAATCCCCACCTTAGCACCCTTCACTTCATTTCATCTCCAACAGCCACCACACTACCACATTCACCACACACATTCACACCTCACACACCCACCTTGGCACGGGCATCTACTTGAGCCCCCCTGTCCAACAGCAGACTCATCACTTCCAGCTGGTTGCCTCTGGTGGCCAGATGCAGTGAAGTCTCGCCCTTCTCTGTAGGGGTGGAGATATCAGCTCCCCTGTTCAACAACAAC
This sequence comes from Pterobdella sp. o SKG-2022, assembly GCA_964035795.1. NCBI lineage: Eukaryota > Metazoa > Annelida > Clitellata > Hirudinida > Piscicolidae > Pterobdella > Pterobdella occidentalis. The sequence continues at coordinate 5,529,778 of OZ038321.1, forward strand.
CTCACGATCTCCGTGTAGCCCATGAATGAAGAGACGTGCAATGGAGTCAAGCCTGCAGTTCAAGGGACTTGCTATGATAGAAACAATAATAAACATTTTCTAAAAATAACAATAAAAATAATGATAAAGAAATTTATAAACATAAGAACAATAAAAGGTTTATAGTGAATAACATAATCATTAGACTGAACAACATCAGTAAATAGCACCAGCTTGATAGAAAAAAAAGCACCTGTCTCAGTGACGGCATGCACAGAGGCTCCATACTGCAGCAACAGGTCGATCACCCTCAAACGGTTCTTCTTGCAGGCTATATGCAGCGCTGTGAATCCGTTCTGAAGAATGGTGCAAGTGTAGGTTGTATAATGTATGATTATTTTAATAGTTGTAGTGAATGCTCAGAAATTTTTAATTTATTGTAGAATTGTGGTATTTTTAACTGTGGTGGGTGATTAAAAGTTTCCGTATAAAATAAATTTTTTATTATAACGTTGTTTGAAAATGTTGCCAGACGATAAAGAATTCGGAATACTTGATAAGATCAAATGCAAAATAAGTGTATTAAATAGAAATAAAAACGATTTTTTAAAGATTACAACAATTTAAAAACTAATAACACGTTTAGATTGAGAATAAAACACTATTATGACATGAACTAAACGCACACACATAACATAGCAAAAGAACTATGACCATAAGAAAAAAATCCAAAACACAGATGAAAAACAACAATAAATTAAATCACAAACATGCATAACAACACGAACCAGAGCTTTAGAATCAGGCTGGCAATTGTTATCGAGGAGTAACTTTGCACAATTGTAACTACCACAATGGGCTGCCACATGCAGTGGTGTCAAAAAGTCCTGTGTGTTTGTGGGTGTGTGTGCGTGTAGAAATGTGATTTGAAATAATAGACTGTATAAAAGATCATCACCAACACTTCCTGCTCATCATATCCCTCCCAAGGTCAACAATATCATAACATGTTGCTAATAACTTTGATTGTATTATTCGGAAAACTTTTTGTAACTTTTCTAAACATTATCAGTAATATTTATATTCAATTGGATACAATGCTTTGTATGATTATCAACGCTTGAAAGATTTTTCAAAATTATTATAATTTTGAGATTATCAATAACTTTAATCTCAGTAGCACTATCACTAATAGTATATTATTAGTAGTAGTAGTACTATTAATGCTAATTTTTTTCCAATATTAGTGTCTCTACTCTTATTATTAATTTTTTACTGTTACCATCACTACAACTTTTATTATAATGAGAGGAACGGAATGAGGACGGCAATTACGAAGCGTTTCCGTTCCAGTGCTTATGCCATCGTCATTATGTTGTTATCCTTTATTATTATTTATATTGTGATTATTATGTAAACTATTATTATTTTTTTTTTATTAGCTTTATTTACATTTATTTTACAATGGTTTCCATTATATCATCATTGCTTTACTTTCATCCTCATGGTCATTTTGATATCATTTATTGAAAGATTTCATTTATTGATCAGATGCTCCCTTTAAATCACTTCTTAACCATTTCAAGTTTTTGTTGGCTTATTCTAAAAATTAAAATTCTAAATAAAATTTTTATTAACAATAAGAGAATTTAAAAAACGATTTTACACTAGCCACAATAAAACGAATATATTTGAGAACACAAATAAATTTTATTAGAATATGAAGCTTTTCGTTAACTAACGCTTTCAAGTAACTAGTATACTCGAAAATGAACGAATGTTAACGAAAAGCTTTGGATCTCAATAAAATTTATTTGTGTCCCACAAGATATAAAACTTAGAATAATAATAATAACAAATAAGAATAATAATAAATATGAACTCACAACAGTGACAGCATCGAGAGGGGCTCCATAGGAGACTAACAACTTGCCTGTGTTGCTGTGGTCCCCTGGGAATGAGAAATTGAATATGAATCTATACAAATATAACAATTAAGATATCCATTGAAAACTTATCAACTTTTCCAAAATAACTTCATAAAATGAAAAAATTTTTCATATATTATTTATAATTAAAACTAATATTTTCAAAAAATTCAAATTTGTCATAAATCATTAATAGTAGTTAATATGAAATACATATTAATGCGATGAAAGGTTTATTTGACAATATAATAAAAAAAATATCAAATAAAAAATTGATAACAAAAATAATTTATTGAAAAAAAATAATTAAAATAATAATAAAGCAAGAATCGAACGCAGTGAAGAATCAGCTGAGTATTGGATGTGCAAAAAAAAGATGAAATCGTAACTCATTTAGTTAGAGAATGTAGCAAGTTGGCACAAAAAGAATACAAAATAAGGCATTATAAAGTCGCAACAGCGGTTCATTGGAGCATCTTAAAAACGATAAATCTTCCACATTCGAAACATTAGTATGAGCACAAAGCGGAAGCTGTCATGGAAAACGAGAAAGTTAAAATATTATGGGATTTTGACATTTATGTTGACAAATTGATCAAGGCAAAACACCCAGACATAGTTGTCATGAAGAAAGATCTGAAAGAACGTTATATAATAGACGAAGCTATACCAGAAGATATTCGAACAAAAATAAAAAAACAAGAAAAAATAGAAAAACACCAAGAATTGACCAGAGAATTATCCAGGTTATGGAAGGTGAAAACAACAGTAATTCCGGTGGCAATAGGTGCTTTAGGAACAATAACAAATAAATAACTAATTATCTTAAACTCATTGGCGTAAATATATCTTTCGAAAAAATACAAAAATCAGCCTTACTTGGTAGTGGTTTTATTTTGAAAAAGGGTTGGAAAGAAGTCAAGAAAATTAGTTTTTGGTCACCCTAGGCTTTTGATAAAAGCTCGGTACCAAATTCATAACCGGCTTAGCTGTGAGAAAGCACATAAAAATAATAACATGAACAACAACAACAATAATAATAATTTAAAAAAAAAAAAAAAAATAATAATAATTATTATTATTATTATAAAGACCTTGAGCGGCCATGTGCAAAGGAGTGAGGGCATGCTTGGTGCGAGCACAGATCTCAGCACCATGTCTCAACAACAACTCTGCTACCTTCTCATATCCACTACGACTGCTGCAGTGCAGTGGTGTCAAGTGGTCCTGTGTGTGTGTGTGTGTGTGTGCGTGTGTGTGTGTTTGTTTGTGTGTGTGTGTTTTTGTATTTGTGAGTTTGTATGTGCGCTTGTTGATCGCTCCGAGTAGAAAGACCGACTTTCAAAGATGAAACTTTCGAAAATGCTCCTTTCTTTAAAAGAAAAAAGAGCTATGAAATTGATTTGATTGATATTTTTGTATGTCTAATGAGATATGCGTGTCTGTTTTTGAAAACCTCTGTATACCTCTATATTTTACTCGCATGTGTAAGTGGGTAAATACATTATTTAAAACATTGAAAAATATATGTTTCAAATTTTCATTTAGGCAATGTGGGTATTTTAATTTTGAAATCAAAAAAATGAAAGGTTTATAAGCTTACGTCAAAACTGAAAGGCAAACTGCAAAATTCCAGTCTCATCATAACAATATCAAAAAGGATTAGGAATGATTTTGTTTATATTGCAAATTTTATTGCCAAATGAAATTGCAAATAATTGTTATTGTATAGTGTTAATAAATTTTCTATAAATCTCGTTTTTGATGTTAAATTGATTAAACTCACATTGAAACAGTTATAAAAAAATAAAAGCACCACCAATAAAAGAATATAGCGAAAAAGATAATTAAAAATTTTAGGCAATATGTGTATTATCTATATCATGTCCACTGTATATTGCCAAATAATACACACTTCCTAGAACATATGCACTGCCATCGACCCACCTACCTTTGTGATACAGTCGACTTTGGCGTGGTGGTCCAACAACAACTGTACAACCTCGAAACGACCCCACTTTGATGCCACATGCAGGGGGCTTATACAGCTCTGTAAGGGAGGTTTGGAGGATTGAGACCATGTTTAAGAGAAAGATTAAGGTTCACGGCATTTAATTTTTGAGTCTGTTTAAGATGTGATGATTTCAACAAAATCATGCGCAAGTAAGCCAGACATCAGTTCACCACTAGTTAACAGTTAATTGCACTGAAAAAAATAAAGGCACATTGAGATTCTAAAATAAAAGCACCAATGAACTGTAAAATCATCATCATCATCATAACAGTACATGTACCAAACAAACATGCAGACGAATAGTTACATACACACAAGAAGCAAAGCAACATGCACACAATGAGAGACAAGCATACAGATAGGCATACAGCCAACCTTGGCTTGGGCATTGACATTGGCTCCATGTTGGATGAGAATGGATGCCACGTTGAGGTTGCCGTAGTGGGAGGCTATGTGCAGGGGGGTGAAGCCGCTCTGAGCAATAACAATATTCATATCATTAACAATATATTTGTTCTTAACAATACTACCAATAATAACATCCTTAAAAATATTAACATCATAATTTTTATATTTTTAATTATCATAATTTCACAAACGACTGAACACTTCAAAGTTTTATTTATAAAGTACGAAGCTTTTTGTTAAAAGTACGTGATAATGTGACGAAAAGCTTGGTACTCTAAAAATAAAACTATCATCAATGCTTGCTTAATGTATGACTTTGACTCGATAAAAATTTAATATTAATATTATAATTATTATAATATTATTATTATGTTATTGTTATTCTTATTATTATGATAAAAGAGAATAGCACAAAGATATGAGAGGGCAGATAATGTATACTTTATATCTTGGACAGCTTTGTATACGAATCAAGAAGGTAACAATAAGAACAATATCAATATAAAAAAAATTTAAATAAATAACTAAAAAAATAGAAATAATAACAATATATATGAGATTAATAGTTTGGAAAAAGTCAACTAGATATACGCTTGATGTTAACATGCATGTGGGTCTGGTAATAACATAAGGGTTTGAACACCTTGAACCACTGCAGGATTTTTCAAATATTGTTGCAATTTTTTTTTATTTTTGCAACGTGTTTCAAGTTTTTGGATTATTTTCTTGAGTTGTTGCAATAAATTTCATTAACTTTTTTCAATTTTCGAAATGTTTAACTATAAATATTTCTAAGTTAATGGAAACTATATTTTTTTTTAAATTTATTTTAAAAAAAAGGGAATTTAAAAATTAAAATAATTTTTTAATCATAGAAATGAGTAAACACATTCAAATTTTTCAAAGCTTTTCAAGCACTTGAAGATCTTCAAACATTGAAATGAAAAAGTGAAGCATGCGAATCATTAACATAGGCTCTAAAAGCACGAGTCTTCAAGATTCCAAACCTCTGTCTTCAAGGGAATAACTTTTAGAAAAGCTCTAAAACTGTTGAATGCTTTCTAGTTTGTATAAACTTTAAGACTTGCAAAACGTTCTCAAACCAGACTGAAGCATTAAACAAGCAAACTTGAATGGCCATGTAACTCAAATTGTTTCAACAAAAAGAAAAAGAAAATTTTAAACTCTTCATATTTTTTAGAAAAAACTTTTAAAGGTGAATTCTATTAATGAAAATTTCAATTAATTATTTTTTGACTTTAATAATGCATGCATTTTTTTACTGAAAACATATTTTAAAATTGTATATCTGCAAGGTTGTTGAGACCCATGTAAAAGCATTATCAGTACTTGTGATATTATTGCTATTTTGATCATTCTGTTCAATAAAATCTTTTCAGCATTAATATTAGCATCAAAAGTTAGAAACAATGTTATTCTTGTATTATAATATACATTTTTGTAAAATTATTATTATTATTTTGTTTTTATGAGCAGCCACAGTATTCAGAGTAATAAAATAAAGATAAAATAGAATGCTTTTATGAAATGTTAAATATGATCGAATGTGTGGGTATCTGCATTAAGATGTGTGTGTGTGTGTGTGTGTGTGTGTGTGTGTGTGTGTGTGTGTGTGTGTGTGTGTGTGTGTGTGTGTGTGTGTGTGTGTGTGTATCCACAAAAAAGATTGAGAGAATTGGGTGCTAGACTTTAAAAAGCCTTGGCAACCCAACAAAGTTCAGCCTTAAACTGGTGATTGTTATTGGAATCATGCAGGACAAAAACGTAGCGCTATAAACGATTTCAGAAGCACAAATAAAGCGACAAGAACATAGCAAAAACAATAGCAAAAATCAAAACAATAGAAACAACAACAATCGAAACAACAGGAGTAACAAAAACAACAATAATAGCCACAACAATCAAAACAATAAAACAAAAAAAATCGAAAACAATAGCAACAACAATAATCGAAATAACAAGAGCAACAAAAACAACAAATATAGCAACATCAATCAAAACAATAACAGCAATAAAAGCAGCAGCAAAAACCACAAGAATAGCAGCAATCAAAACAAAAGCATCAACAACAATCGAAACAATAGCAACAACAAAAATTCGAAAAACAAAGAGCAACAACAACTACAATAATAGCAACAACAATCAAAACAATAGCAACAATAACAACAGTTCTGACAAAGTCTTATCCTGCATGTTTCCAAGATGCAACAGAATAGCTGCCAGTAAAGCAGATCTGGCAAACCACGTGAGAAAGAAGCACCAGACACAAGCAAGCATAAAGTTTCAATACTGCGGGCTGAACTTCAAACCACAAGGCATTTATAACCACAAGAAAAAATGCTCATTTCTCAATCCTTTGCACCTACCTCATGGTGGATGATCGCAAGAACAGTGTGAAGGGTGTGTGTGTGTGTGTGTGTGTGTGTGTGTGTGTGTGTGTGTGTGTGTGTGTGTGTGTGTGAGACCCAAGAGTGCATGTACAAGTACACATTACTGATAAAGATTATGAATCATGTGATAATTATGTGAGAATAATGTTATGCTGTGTGTTTCTAAAATTTATGTGTGTGTGTTCCTGAAATTTATGTGTGTTTGTGAATGTGTGTGTGTTTGATGAGTCCATGCTTTTGTGCTACATGATTGTGGCCTTAGGTTCTTTATGTACGTCGTTGCTAATAAATTTCAGATTAACTACTCATTAAAGCAATAAGATTGAGCAAAAAAATTGTTTGCATCATTTGCTAATATAACACATTATTATTATTGGTGCACAACGAAACAAGAGCACCAGTTAATATAGGTGATAAAAGTGAGTCACTATTGTGTGTGTGTGTGTGTTCATTCATCGATAGAAAAACTTTCCTCATGTAATATAGTTTAAAAACAACGGGGTCTTCGCCACAAATGTAGAACGCGAGATGCATCAATTGTTTCAACATAAAGTACAATCGGATGATGAATATTCTACTGACTCTTTCAAGTTTCCATAAAGACTTTTATCTTTTCAAAGACTCTGCTGCTCTCACGAAAACGACCCAGAGACTTTAGGAAGGCAGAATGGTTTTGTTGTTGGACAGATGGAGCTTGTCATGAATGCGTCAAAGTGAATGTGATAAGATGGATGAGACGAAGATAAAATTTCGTTAAGATATTTAATTCTTTTTAAAGCTTGCTTAACGGGAAAAACTTGATTGCACTGAATGCAATCACTAAAAACGCATTAATTAATCTGTAAACGTTTTCTAGATAGTTAGAACAATATAAGTTGGACCTAGAAGTGACCACATGTGCAGAAGAAGCAAGCTGGGTGAGGTTAAGAAAATAATTTTGCAGATTAAGAACACGCAAAACTGAAAAAGATGGAAGTAACATTAGCTAAACCTCTTGGTGAGAAGATACTTATGACTGTATATACTGAATACAAAAACAATAATATTTCAATAATAAAAATTATTATTTCATTGAAATGTTATACCTTGGTAGTGTCATTCACCATCATTACTCTCTGTCAATAACGATAAAAATTGTCATTATTAAATATGGTAACAATGTAATGAAAATAACATGTGAACAAGTGTTTTTTAAAACAACAACTGAAATTTTAAAATAACGGAGCAAGTGAAATATCCATACAATATTGAAAAGTAAACTCCGAAAAGACCAAAGGAAAACAGCAATAACAATATGTACAAAACAAAAGCAATAATAAAAACAAATAAAAACAACAATAAAAACCATCATCATCACCCAATGAATCATCTAATATCAGCAAATATCATCCTCATCGTTCAACATTCATTCCCACACATCTAACTACACACAAACATGAACATCAACACACCAGAGGCACTTGCGACTCAGCCTGCAGCAGCATCACTGCGGCATGCACATCGTCCTTCTTGGCTGCGAGGTGCAGTGCAGACAACCTGCTCTTGCCCCTCTGTTCATGCTCCAACAACACTTCCACCACCTTAGCATTGTGTTCGTCTTGTTATTGGTGATAGTATTATTCATGCTAATATTATTACTATTATTATTATTATTATAGGTTTTAGATTCTATAGCAATGTGCATTTCAATAGCATTAGAGAAAAAATCATTTTTATTTCAAGTGCTGAGCTATCCTTAAAAGAATCTTAAATTTCCAGGCTTTTTACTAAAAGAAGCTGAATGAAAAAAAATTTTAAAACCTGTTTTTCACCATATAGTTGCCAAAAAACCTTTTAGTGTGTATAAATTCAAAGACGATATCACCATTCATTATTTTAAACTTCGAACATTAAGATTATTTATGAGCCAATCTTTATTAACGATGATGATATTATATTTTTAAAATATAACAAGCAACCAAAACTAATAGATATAAACGTCTCAAATACACATATGTAAAATGTATATGGGCGATAATATAGATAATGATATAAATAGACCATTATATTAAACATGATATCATTACATCACCTCTCTATTGTTTTGCTGCACTGCCACAGCCATCGGGGTATAGTTGTCCTTTAGTGACAGATTATTGGTGAAGTCAATTTAGCAGTAATCATAATAATACTGACAAGTTTAATAGGACTATTGGATATTATTAATTTTAACATTATGATTAATTCAATAATTCAACAAAACTACTGCTAATAATAAAAATATAAGAAGCAATGAATTAAATAATATTTATAAAAACAAAAAATTTTGAAATTTTAAGAAAAACCATCATTATCATCATCATCGTTCATCGTCGATTTTAACGCGGTTAGACGCAGAATAAAAACAGAATGACAAAAATGGCAGCAATATGGTGGTTACCTCAGTGGGAAGAGCAGGGTCGGCCCCCCTCTCAAGCAACAACCTCACCACTTCACTGTGGTTCTCTTGACATGCCATGTATAAGGGGGTGAAGCCTGCCTGTGTGTGTGTGTGTGTGTGTGTGTATGTGTGTATGTGTGTGTGTGTATGTGTGTGTGCGTTTTTTCACATGCAGTCATACTAACATGTGACTGCATATTGACATTGGCAGCATGGTCAAGCAGTGTGACCACCACCTCATATTGGCCTGCTAACGAAGCCACGTGTAGGGGGGTGTTGCCTTTCTGTTGCATCAGGGTGGTGTTGTGAATTAGATGAAACTAATTATTAATGCTGTCAATAATTAAAATAATAAAATTCGTGAAAATTTATTATAATATACCAAAACCAAAGAATGAAAGTATTTGAATATAAGCTATGATTCAATCTGACCATCAAACTATATTGACTCAAACGGTAAAAAAACAATAAAAAGCATTATATATTGCTGATTTTTGTCCATAAAAAAACCATCATTATAATAATAACAATAATAATCAACCTTGGAGACGGAGTCGACAGGACACCCAGACGTGAGAAGCAGCATCACGAGTTCCATGTTGCCATCCTTCGAGGCCAGGTGCAGCCCGTTAAGGCCGTTCTGATGGTCGGTGTTATGTTTATTGATCGATGGAGACGCCTATATATTGTAAGGTAAAACGAAACAATAGTTTGAAAGTTTATCGAAACACGATTTTTTATTATACTCATTATTGATTATCATTATATATTTTCCATACTTTCTATATTATTATAGTTTTTTATTTCTATTATTAAATTATTGCTGCTATCAAAACATTACTTTCATTATTATTATTTTTGTTGTTGTTATAACTATGGCAACATAATGATGGCACAGTGAAATGTCAACTATTTCATGGAGGTATCTATCTGTCATTACAACAATAATGTTTTCACCATTATTTTTCATTATTATAAATAGCAATAATATTTAAACTATTACAAAAACTAGCGACACTCAAACGAGAGATTATGACATGATACACTTAAATAAGCGTATAACTGAAGTATTTATTAAATTGTATTGAATTTAAGTTTTAAGATAATTACAGTCATTCGTCAATATCATATGTAACTGCCATTCTCACTATTGATACCATAATTATTATATTTGTTTAAAAATTTTGTTATATTAATAGATATATATATATATATAAAACACTAATGAATTATGACAAGGTTTTACTTGTTGAAAATTTTAGCTCAATAAAAATTTTTCCCTACATGTTCTTATAAATCCTCATAAACTGAATTTTTTATTGTATAATGAGAAAATAATAAAATTATTATTATTGTTGTTCTTAAATTTGAACATCGTCAGTAATTTGAAAGCTACATAACATTTTCATTTTTTTGATTTAAGTGCGATTTCAATAATAACAACACTATAGCAACAATAAAAAATAATAAGAAAAATATAAATAATAAAAGCAATAAAAATAGGTAAAAATAGTAGTGTTATAACTGTCCTTAAGAGTTTTCCATTTATGAACCATCTTAGCTCAACCAGCATTCACTCATTATTGCCAAGAAAAAAATTGATATAGTGCTTATATAATTCTTAGTATTACTATTGCTTTTATTATTTTTATGATTATAGTTATGAATGATAATAGAGATTGCGGTGACCAAACTTATATTGATTCCAAATAATTTATGCGTCGTAACTTTTATTATTTCTATTTTTGCTATGATTATTATTGCGCTCATTAGCATTATTGTTATCGTTGTTGTTTTTATGCGTTGAATATATTTTTGAAAAGGTAAGATTACGCAAAGAAAATAATGTTTAAACTGTTTTTTTTTATTATAATAGAAAATACGGAACTTATTGAAAAGTTTCAAACGAAACATTTCGATAATAATGATTTTGTTATTCGATGAATTCATAGTTAATCTTTTTTAAAACCATTTGAAAATGTTCCTCTCTCCCAAAATCAAAGCATCTCACACATGGACCACACCAAGTTGAAACAGCAATAATATTTGAAAGTCAAGCACCCTGACATGTTAAAAAACTACTAACTATTCTAACACAACTCTATTCCACCTTTCTATTAAATTAAACACCCACAACATTTAAAACAATCTATCCAGCTAACACAAACCTCCAAAAACTTCCAAATTATCTTACCACCGCACCCAAAACAATCCACCTACATTGTTGCACGCAGTGACATCGACTCGATGTGAATGTATGAATTCTTGAACTCTTGAGATATCCCCTGCTCTCACTGCCTTCAGAAAGCTTGAGTTGTCGCTCTGATGTGAGATGGTGTTTGATATCAACAGAGGTGTCTGTATGGGTATATGTAATTTATGGCATTGGGTGAAAGTGCTTGATGGCTTGTTTGGTATGTTGTAGTGTTTTTTTGTTCTATGTTATTTTTTTCTTTTTATTTATCTTTTTGCACGCACCCTATGTTTGTATTTTTAAAACTTTCTGATTTAAATCTTGATAAATTTATTATAGATAATTTTAATAAAACTATTAATATGTTTAACATTTAATAAATAAAACTTAAACTTTACATTGTAATGTTCATGGTTTCGATCCATTATAAGAGCAATATAGATTCATAATAAATATTAATTTGGTTTTAATAATCTGCTATTACATTCAATGCAAGAATGTTCGTAAAAAAGACATTGAATGCTGCAGTGTTATTATTTGTTCGTATCCACCAATGAAGCCAAAAATGCAAACGCTTTCATAAATGCAAAGCATCATTACCATCTCCATCATCGTACCAATCATTATCACCATCGTTCCCATCATCGCCCTCGTCTCTATCACCATCAAAAACACCAGTAAAATAAATAACCCCCATTTGGTTATACAAGTTTATGCTTTTTTATTTTTTCATAGTAACTACTTCCGATAATATTAAAATTTATAGGTATTTAATCATAAGAATAATCATAGATTATTTATTTATTATCAAGATTATTCATTATTCTCACGGAGATTGTTTGTCTTGGAGAAGCATGTGTTGCTCCGGTTTAATAAAAAGCGCAGTAAAATAAAGAATGATTACTGCAATGAAACAATATGTTCATAAAACACTACTGAAACCATATAGATATATACATATATAAAGATTTTAAATCCGGTTTTATTTCCCCTATATTGAGAGAAGCCACGTTTACTTCATTTACAAAACATTTTTTGCACTTTTATATTCTCCTAATCTCCATTTCTCCCCATCTAAATTATTATTTGCTTTCAAACCAATTTTAACTTACATACTTTTCCATTATCCTTCAACTTACCATTCCTTTTGAAACCAATTTATTAAATTATAAAAAATTCTTCTCATCTCTCATTTCATGACCAAACCATCTTGACATTCTAGCTTAAGCCAATGTGTCTAAGCTTCATTTTGAAACCAGCCTATCAATTAAAAATTTTATTATTGAAAAAAATAAATTATTAATTATTTCTGAAGAAGTAATGCAATTTCTTTGAATAAATAAAAAAATGAAATTAAACATAATAATAAGAATGAATAAGACTGATAGCTAAAATATTAATGTTATTTAAACATGCGTTTTAATTTATTGAGAAGGAAGAACATCATTTATTTCTGCATGCCTTTTTCTCCTCCATTATTGTTTGCACTATCATTTGCAATATTTCAGTATTGCCTATAATTACACCTTTATTAGTATTTATTGGTATTATAAATAATGTTTTTTGGAAATTTTATCATTATTTAATGATAAAACAACTTGGAATATGAAGCTAATAGATCTGATTCAAAAAATCCTGTAGAAAGTTTCAAATGGAAATACACAATTGCATAACATAAATTGAATAATAATAAGAATAACAATAACAGTAATAAGATGAGCAAAGATGAGAAAGTGGTCCAAAGTGTGCAGTTGTGATAATGTATATGCTCCAAAATTAGTGATCTTCACTGTTCTTATTTAAAATTTCATATTTAAATTATGTAGCATAACCCACTATTGTTAATGATCATGAACAGTATCCAATAAGTATATGTACATTACCAAAATAAAATTTAAAATATTCAACTAATTTTGTTGTTTATATAGTGTATAAAATTATTATCATAGTTTGTTTAATTGTTGAGATAAAAGTAAATATAATATTATACTGCTTAAGATGGAATAAATATGAAATGATTTCATCCAATTTTGTTTGAACTTTTCTTTATTAGAAATTTATTGAATGATCATCCTAAATAATATACTATACCTAATACCTAAACCATTAACTTTAAAAAAAATTGTTAAATGAGTAAAAGAGCATATAAAATTAACTAGAAAGATTAAGTCACTTAATAAAAAGATTTTTGCATGTGAAATATTTGCCATGTTTCATATTCTGTTCTAGTAATCAAGTATGGTCTTGATTTCATTATTAAAATTGCATTTTCAAAATAAGTTTTTGGCTAAGTTTAGAAAAGGTTGTTTTTTTAAGTATTTGTGCTGAAAACTACAGAAATTTTCTTTATATAATCAAGCATTCAAACTTAATAACTACTTAACTCTATACATTTAGATGTTTTTAGTAATATTATGCATACAGAGAAATTCAAAAAACAATCATATTTTTATGTAAAAATACTAATGGTACCTTCACTGATTTTGGGGGATCGTATCCATTTTGATGATTAAAGATTTGGTTGTTTTGGTTCAAGGAGTGTAGCGCCATTATTAAAAAAATCAAGTCAAAAAATTTTAAAAATATTCATCAAAAAAACTCGAAATGTGCTCAAGAGAAGCGAAAGAATTGATAATTTTGAAGAATATATATATGACAGGTGAATATATTTCTGAATCCATTACTCTGTCTAAAAACTCGTCTAATTGTTAAAATATTTTTTAAAAGTTAAAATTTATTCTTATTTTAAACAAATTCATTTTTTAATTAAAAAAATTTCATGAAAAAAAATATTTGTTCTAAAAAAATAATTTTTTTTAGAAAATTTTTGAAGCTATAAACAGGTTCAGGTAAAAATGTTAGTTTTGTTGAGTTTTTAATACTTGCCAAAGATACTTTTTATTGAAGTAAGTTTTGATTTTGATTCTTCGTGCAATATTAAATTTTTTCGATATCCTAAATCTTTAACAACAAAATTTTTTTTTACTCTTTTAATTAAAATCGTTGAAAAATCTAAAAAATTTAATAAATTCTGCTTGAAAAATTTAATTATAAGTACAAAAATGTTTTCAAATAATTCTGACATTAATGCCAAACAGTTACATTACTGTGCAAAATTTTATCACGATTCAACAGTTTAAGGTCAAAGTGGCGACTCAGATTTGTAAACCAAAAAAATATATAAAATTTGATAAAATTTCAAATTTCCAAATAATAACTTGAAAAAAAATTCATTAATATATTTATAACGCAAAGAAAAAATTGTAGAAAGAGTATAAGAGTGAACAAAGATATCATTAATTGAGAATAGTTAAATCGGTAATTATCGAAAAAGATAAATAGATAGATAGATAGATAGATAGATAGATAGATAGATAGATAGATAGATAGATAGATAGATAGATAGATAGATAGATAGATAGATAGATAGATAGATAGATAGATAGATAGATAGATAGATAGATAGATAGATAGATAGATAGATAGATAGATAGATAGATAGATAGATAGATAGATAGATAGATAGATAGATAGATAGATAGATAGATAGATAGATAGATAGATAGATAGATAGATAGATAGATAGATAGATAGATAGATAGATAGATAGATAGATAGATAGATAGATAGATAGATAGATAAATAGAAACAGCTTGTACAAAATCGATCATTTTTGAGTAATGAAAGAAAAGCGAAATACAGAAAAAAATAACACAAATAATAATTTTATTTCTATTTGTCAAACAACATATTCAACAGCCTTGAAAGGCAGACAATTAAAATATATAATATTAAGAATATATGTATACAAAATATTGTCTTGCTTTTGTTAAATATAAGTTTCTATAAAGTTTTAACAATCAACTTGAGTTTTAAGGCTTTATTAGGTATAATTGAAATGTGTGTACTGAAGAAATAAGTCTAACTGTTGTCAATATTAATTTTATTGTTAATGTGATCGAAGCCCGCCTTCGAACCAATACAAAGTTTCATAGCAATTACTACTATTATTTCCTTGTTGGGTTATCACTTTTTTTGGATTATTAAGTTCATTTAAATAAATTTCTCCAATAATTTTTAAATAATATTTACTCAAAGGGAAAGTTTTTCAACTTTTTTTAGTTCAAAATAAGATTTCAATTCATAAGCTCGAAATCCATTTGAAAACGACAACAACAAAAATTAAAGCTGATAATTATTCAGTTATTAGAATCCATATTTTTTTTTCGCCTAAGTTTACTTCAATAACTTTACCAGTGATGTTAATAATAAAAATAATAATAATGATAACAGAAATAAAAGTAAAGTTCAAGTTAGAGATAAATTTATAAAAAACTCATGAAAATAACAACAAAAATCATTTTATTAAAATTATGATTCTATTTTTTATAATTTTTTTTTTTATTATCCGTTATTATTTTTATTGTTATTATTATCAGTTTTCAGCTAATTTAAAAGCCTCTCGCCGTCAACATGTTTAACTCTTCATGTTTAATTCTATCAACCATATTATCACGTTATGTGAGGTTTAATTAAAAGATTAAGATACTTTACATATGTTAATTATTTTTATTTTGAATTTTTAAAAACTTTTCAATAAGTTTTAAGCGCTGTGAGTTTTTCTGCATAAAATTATTCAGTCCATAAAGTTTCTCGAAGTACCAATCGGATTCGAAGCTGTCACATTAATTTTGAAGTTTTTTTTTTAAATATATTATTTCCAAAAATAACAAACATTTTCAAGCTGAAAGATTTTGACGTATGCCCAAAAAGTTGAAACAGAGAAACCACCTGAACACAACAATCCCATAAAACTCATTGGAAACAACGGTGTGCCACACCAACTTCAAAAATACAACAATAAAAAAACCACCTTGACGTCATAATATTACAAAACTTCCAAGATGGCGGACATGAAAAAGATGATGTGGGATGAGTTTGATCAAGTGGAGGTGAGTGTTCAAAATAATATCATATTGAAATTACTATGTTTCTCAAAGATCAAAAAAATAGTTTGGGTGTTTTGAAAGATTTTTCTTATTATTTCTTAAGCTCTCTACTCTTCACGGCGCTTTTGAGCAGTTTGATAGCTTCAGCAACATTTAGCTCGCCTTTTTGTCGAATTGTTTCGACTGTTTTTAATTCACATAGCTTTATGATTGAAATAGTTTTATTATTTGGAAAATTACGACAAAAGTTTGCTTAAATCATAAGATTGCTTCTGCCGTTCAATGCTTCAGTAAAGATAGGAATATATCAGATGCTGGGCAAAGAAGTTTCATATGGAATCCATTTTAAGCTTTCTAGCTCTTTATATTGTCTGGTTGAGTTAATTTGTTTCTCTGCTTTCTAACTTTTTTTCAAAAAGATTTTTTTTTAAAAGCATCACCAATTCAGAACCGAAGGGTATATTATGCCATACCCTGAGTTTAAACTCACAAGCTCCAGCTCAAATTGCAATGAACATCTGTTTCAAAAGCAAACTAAACCATCGCTTTAAAACCACAAACAACTATAGTTTCTGATTCGAAAAAAGGTCTTGAAAAAAGCAAACATCACGTCCAGCTAACCTAGAAGACTTGAACAGAGTAAGAGGTTCAACTGCTGATAGAGAAAGATTTTAAAGTATTTTTAAAACATTCGATAAAGGTATTTTTTCAAATAATAAATAGCAAAAATGCTTATATTCATTTTATTTTGGATGTCATTTTTGCATATGGTCTAAATACGGTTTCACAGAGCAGAAACACTATTTTTGACTTTTTTTAGGCTTCTAAGCCGTTGAAAAAACTGAAAAAATGCTTTTTTTTTGATAAATATTAGAAAAAATGAGCTTTGCGTTACTATAATTTTTTTTATTGTTTGTCGGCCGTATACCTCAGATGTAGAGCATTAGAGAAATTATCCAAAGTTACCGAGTTCGATTCCGCGTGGGCCGACAATTAGCACATGTTCCACAGCTTTGATCTATAAGGAAAAACGCTTTATAAATACCCCATTACATTACATAATAATACTAATCTACGAAGTATATTAAAGCGATGTTTAACCCAGGGAGTTTCGAGATCATTACATTAAATTAGTTTCAATTAAGTGGGTTTAGAGAAAATTCTGTTGATTTTGTGTTCAGTCAACTACAGACTTTTCTGTGTCAGTTTTTGTCTCTAACGTATTAGAAAACAAAGATGTTTTACTGCTATAATTATTTGTTATATTCATTGCTTCTGAAAGGTTTTTTCATATGAATCTACATCTCATTCTCTAAGGTCTTTCGTTATAGATAAACGGCTTGGTTTGAGGCAATATTTGGTTTAAGGAGTTTTGTACATTTATTAATTATATCTTTAATTTATTTTTGAAAAAAAGATACATACGATGAATCTGAAATGATTATATCAAAATTATAATCGATAGATTACTTAAATTTATCAATAAAAAAATGTGATAATTCTACGATTAAATGGATAATATTGCTATTAACAGAGTGATTTGGAAAAGTGGAAACAGAAAAGACAAACTCCAGCAGTGTACGATATATATTAATTCATTTCGGCGTTATGGATTTTAATTATTTAAACTTACAGAAAGCCTTTCGCATATCTAAGTCACATGGACTTCAAAGTCACTGAAGAATACCCTATGACAAATGAGGAAATAGATAGGTGTAAAATTAAAAAAGACAAAGAAGAAGAAAGTGAAAAAAGACAAATTGAAAACGTAGGTAACGAAAAAGAAGAAAAACAAACAAGAGAAATAGTACACGAAAAAGAAGCTGAAAGCAATTTTGAAAGAGAAACTAAAATAGAGATAATTGAAGATTCTAGAGTAGAAAGAGGTAAGAATAAAATGGAGGACAGCGGAACAAGGTTCAAAAAAGCTATGGCTTTGTTTGAAGGGAATTCAAATATTTCAGATACAATAAAAAAAAACGCCATGGATTTTAACAGAATAAACAAATTCTCAGTTAACAATAGGATTCTAACTAAGGAAGAATTTCCAAGTAGAAATTTGAACACTAGTTCCGAAGTGGTTTTCAGAAAAAAAAACATTCAGAGTGGAAGCAATGATGATTCCACCAACATTAGTTTCCCTACTCCTAAAACCACAGGAAAGCAATTTAATCGCAGAAGTTGGGCTCCAGGAATGATCACTACAAACAACCTTTCCATAGCTAACGACAAAGAGTACACCATTGAAAAAATAAATATAAGAAAAAAAAGAAATGATATCATTTTACCAACTCCCAGATTCGTGCCTAGAAAAGAGGTTATTATGAGGGAGAAGGAAGAAAAGAAGGCAGGGGTAAGAAACCAAGTGATCAGTGTCAACTTTGATGAAGATCCCAAGAACTTCAGAATCTCTATTGACGATTTTAAAAATATGATCAAATCTCCAGCTTTAGAGCCTGATGTATCTAACAAACTTAAAGAGGTTCCCAAGAAAGAAATAAATGAGTTTGCTGATGTGCCTAAGCAATGCATTGTTCTTGATGATGTGCCCAAACGAACAATTGAGCTGAATGATTCAAAAGAGTTCATTTTAAACAAAGAGAAAAAAAGAGAAAAAAAAATTTTTGCTGAGAAATTAGAAAAAGATCTTGAGCAAAAGAAAAAAGACAATGTTAAAGAGAGCCTAACGTCGCTCAGCAAAGGTGACATCTGGTGCGAAGAAAAAAAAGATGACATTTTTGAAGACTTCGAGGAGGTTTTTCAAAGACAAAAGGAAGAATTAGAAGAAAGAAAAAATAAATCACCATCATACACCAAAACCAATAACAACAGTAATATCAGTCTTGATGATAGTACTAAAATCAACATTGGTAACAATGAAAAAAGTATCAAAAATAACATACATGATTCAATTGAAAAATCAAACTTTATTGTGAATAAAAAATTTGAAATAGGAAAAAAAACTTTTCCCAAACAATCAATAGTTCAAAATAACATAGCTGCCACTCCAGTCATTTCCACAATTACCACCACTTCTACCTACACCACAACTATTTCCACTGACATCCAAGTGACTCTCAGCACCACAACAAACACCTCAAAAGCTGACATTCCTAAAGTTTCCAAACTAAAAGATAGCTTTTTAAAAGAAAGCTGCAAGCCTCTTCCTCTTTCCACAAAACCTTCGAGGACAAATTTTTCCAAAAACACTACTACTACCAACAAGAATGAAAACAATAATTTAAACGGTGCTAACCTTCAAAAACCCAGTAACAAGACAAGTCAAATCATTAACATGTTCACGTCAGCTGGTTTTAAACCTGCTCTTCCTGGTTTGTCGATTGATTTCTTACTTTTTAATATTTGATAAATTTCAACAATCACCAGGTGAGTTACCTAAACGTAGCAAATCTCTCAAGATCTTTGAATCTCCCAAAATGACTCTCAAACGCCCACAGCCAGGAATTAGTTTTGATGAAGAAGATTCAAAAAACGAGACATCGTCTACTGAGATTAGACGACTAGACAACTCTTTCTACAAAACGCGCCTGTCAATCGTGAAGGGAACTAACCGAAGGCCTCCGTCTGTTTTTCAAGCTATGGTTTGTATGAAAATACAGATAATATACAAACAATCACACATTTAAATACAAAAACCTAACTATCAAAACAGATCGAAGATCAAGGTAAGTTTCCAAGAAACAACGCTGATTGCTCGAAGAAACAAGAAACTCTTGAAGATTTGGAGTCTTTTCTTTTTCCCTCATCACAAGCCCTTAACGACGTGCCGTACGTTGATGTCATCCGGAAGGATATAGATGATATCATAGAAGAAACAGAAGAAGAATTTGTCTAAATGTTACTAACAAATAGATACATGCAATTAAATGTTGATGACTACTTTGGAGACATTGATTATAACGATTGTTAAGAATTATTTCAGATGTGCATTAACCCTGTGATGTATACCTTGTTTGCTATTTTTTACTAATTATTTTTTATTATCAATATTATTATTTTTTTAGTCTTGTTTCATAATATTAAAGTTCAATATTTAAGTACTTTGCAATTGCTTTTGAAGTTTTTCAAAAATTATTTTCGAAATTAACTTGAGATTCTTTTTGTTTTTTTTTATTTTGCTGGTTTCAAAAACATTTTAAAATAATAAAAAGTTGAGTTGAGTTTGTATAATTTTTATCTATCTATTTATAACTGCTTCAACTTGGATTAAAATCATATCATATCTTTTTTAATGAAGAAGACATTGTTCAAATGTGATTAAAAAATATATCTATAAATTAGCTATCATCAATTCTATGAAGCCTTACTAAAGCCCCGAAAAGGAGTGTTAATTATCCTTTGCTTCGTATGGCGCAGTCAAATCATAACACACAAGCGACAAACTCACAAGAACATATTTGATTGATTGACAAAAAATCACAGAAAAAATTAAAAAATTCTTTTATTTGGATAAAATCATTTATTAAATAATAATTATATAAAACTTTGTTTTATGAAAAAAATATATCAATATTCAACTCTTAGAACGATGATTTATTGTAACATGACTCATCCAGGAGTGTTGTGCTTGCAGTAATCTAGCTTACAAATTAGACCTTGCGATGAACGATTAGGTTGATTTCGTCATAACCGTCTCCAATCGATAAGTCTTATTATTTGTTATACTCTTGATTTTTCATATCATAAAATCACCAAACTATAAAAATATTTTTGTTTTTTTCAGTTGAAAAATCACTAAAAACTTCGACTTTGTAATAACTATTTATATAGCGCCAAGGAAGCAACTGAGGCGCAGACCTCCGTGGACTGTGAAACTCCTTTTTTATCTCAAACTTTTTTTTCAGTTTTCAAAAAAGCACAGCTGGAAATTCGGTTTTTGACCTCATCATCAATTTTTGTACAGCGATGAAGGTTACTGAGAGCTAAAGAAGTTTTTTACTGCTTGTAACTTTTGTCTCATTACTAAATGGTGAGGTTTGTGGGAAAGTTCTTTGGAGCAAAGTGAAACATCACCATCATTTTTTTGATGTT
This sequence comes from Pterobdella sp. o SKG-2022, assembly GCA_964035795.1. NCBI lineage: Eukaryota > Metazoa > Annelida > Clitellata > Hirudinida > Piscicolidae > Pterobdella > Pterobdella occidentalis. The sequence goes on from OZ038321.1 coordinate 5,551,132, forward strand.
GATGGTTAAATTTCAATTTTTAGACGAGAATAAAACCGCATCCGCCATCTGTTATATCTTTTGCTCTGTAATAGCTTTGAATGCACAATCATCAGCAAAAAAAGCTCTCTGTTTAGTATGGGCACTGAAGGTTGAGAAGTTTTTTATGGCACCGATATTTGATGGAGATGCCAAGTCAACTAACTTCAAAAGCTTCTGTCAACACTGTTGCTAACATCAAGCTAAACAGTCTTTGAGCAAAAACATAGCTTTGTTATACACTATTGGTCACTTGGAAATGCATTGAACTACCACCATTGTTGAGCACTCTAAATGCCAAAGAAACAGATATAAGGAAATAATACAAAAATTCTACGATATTATCAAAACTAGAAAATTTTATAAACTTAAGTTGAATTTTGATAATATCTAAAAAAATTGATTTTATTCGCTGTTATTTTTTATGAAAATTGCGTTTTTCTAGGTGGTTTTGAAGTACCACTTTGCAAGTAGCGCGCTTGAACCCACACGCAATTAAATATTCTCAATTTTCTATTAAAAAGTTTCAAATACTTTATTTTTCTGAGTTCGTTTTCACAAATTGAAACTATAACAGACTATTCTGAAAAAATTGTGAACCTTTCATAAATATTTAAGAACATAATAATCTTCTTTAGCCAAAGTAAATACTACAAATTATTTGAACACTAAAGATGTCTTTAAATTTTAATGTACTTGATAATATTACTTTGTTAACGAAAAGCTTTGTACTTAATAAAATTACCTTTAGTGTTCAAATAATTTTCAGTATTTATGAACAATTACGTGTCGTTTTGTGTACTTTAAGATTTTACAAAACTATAAAATTATAAACAAAAAATTAAAATTTTTAAATATATATATATATATATATATATATCACAATGAAGATTGTATTGGCCGAACAAAGAAAATAATGCAAGCTTTTTTGCTCACCGCAAGCTCCAATTCGAAAGCTATATTACCGCAAGCAGAACACTCTTAGATGAGTTATGTTACAATATATCGCCGTTCTGAGCGTTTAATATCAACTCATTTTTTCATAAAACAAAATTTATTTCCTAATTATCATTTAATAAGTAATATCATTTTGAAAAAAAAATTTTTTAATTTATTTTGTGATTTTTTGTCAACCAATCAAATATGTTTTTCGAGTTTGTCGCTTGTGTGTTTCAATTCAACTGCGCCATACAAAACACAGGCTAATTAACGCTCAAAAAAGTTAAGAGTAAAATCGATAACATGTATAAGCTCGGTGGTGTTTTGGAGTTTTTAAACAAGGACAAAAATGTTGAAGATTCACAAATTGGCAATCTTTTCAAAAATGAAAATAAAATTTCAAAGGTTTGATTTAAAAATTTTTCAAATCTTTAAAAAAAATACATTTAAATGTCGCATAATAGATATATAGCATGCATTAACAAATTATAAGTTTTTCCAATTATTTCAAACTGGAGTTATTGAATAAAATAATTTTTAAGCTTCTTCATTCAAATGCTGAAAGACCTTCTATAGAACATAGCAGGTTCAATATTATTATCTGATCTTAGTTTGAATAACTCTTTGTGATGAGCATCATTTTTAATTTTTATTATTAATGGTTTAATATTTTTTTGTGTTATTTTGAATTAGTTATCCTTGTTCATAATTATTAAGAAATCCTTTGATTGAAGAAGAGGATGATGATGATATGGAAGAGGAGCTAAAGTACTAATTATTATTATTTCAATTTGTACAATCATCATGATTCATAAGGGATTTGAATAGCATCACAGGACATTTGAGTAGACAGGAAATGAGGGTGAGGATGAAGAGTAAGAAGATGAAGGACAAGAGAACTGTTTTTGTAGGAAATGTTCCTCTCAATGCAACTAAAAAGGTAATCATAATTATAGCAATAATATCAAAAGTTCTAAAAACAAAAGCAAAATTAATTATCAGGATCTGGAGAAGTTGTTTCGAGGGTGTGGTGAAATTGTTTCCATAAGGTTTCGATCAATTGTTAGTTCAGTTTTTAGTTATTATTCAATTTTATTTCTATCACTCTGTTTCATACAATTAGTTTTTGCTAGTATTAATAAGTACCATTTTTCACACAATATTGACAATTCAGAAATTGATTTTGTTGCAAATTAAATTTCATAACAACTCATTATTGCTACAATTACGAAATATTGTCAATTTTTTTCCGCACAGCCTTCTTCTGACCTTAAACTTCCCAAAAGAGCTGTTGCAATCAAGTGGGTTACTATTATGATCATTCTAATTATTTATACTTATTTTATTGAGATTAAAAAAAATCTCAAAATTAAACAAGTACTGGTTGTTTTCATGTCCCTTTCAATATATAAGTTTGAATTTCATGAAGTTCCCTAAGCTCATAGTGAGGGAAACAAAAAAAAAGTATTTGTTAACTTAAATCAAAAAGCTTTTCGGCTGCTATTTAATTTAGGCTGTTCTATGTCATTCATTATGCTTCTTATACTTAAACTAATACAGAAAAACAACAATGATAATAATAGCACTGAAACAAAACACCTCATGAACTAAGGAAAGCTTGTCACAAAGACGCAGCTAGCATGAATGCATATGTGGTCTTCAACCAACAACAAGATGTTTTTAAGGCCTTGCACATGTATGTGGGTGTGTGTGTTTGTGTGAGACTGTGTTGGATTGTGTGATTGTGATTAAACACATCACAACAGCAACAACACTCAACTCCTTGGACGCCATTTGAGGGTTGACCTCTTGTCACTATGTGCTAATGTGTGTGTAACAAAATTTTTATTCATATCAATCAATATCATATAAATTTTTGGTCAAAGTTTCAAATTATTTTTATTGATATTAAAATTCTTATTATGCAGATTCCACATGACAGATCGATTTTCATAGGAAATCTTCCTTTTGGTTAAAATTATTTCAATAGATATAATGATTAATGGTTGTGAATATAGCGATAATGAGCGTAATGATGGTGGTACAGATGCAGAGGATGAAGAGATAAGGATGATGATGAGCTCTTGTGGAGAAGTCAATAAGGTACTTGTTTGTTGATACTATAATAATGGTGGTGTGAATTATAAGGATTATTTTACCATTATAACAATGATGACCTTCAAATAATTGTAATAATAAATAATGCTTGAAGATGGTTATAACATAAAACTATGGTAAGAATAACAAATTAACATAAATATTATAACAGGTTCGACTCCCGCGTCACAGGTCAACCAACACTTGCAAGGGGGTGGCCTTTGTCACTTTTCAGGTAGTTTTCTTTTTTCTATGCTATTTCTCGATTTTTTATCAAAATACGAGGTTTTTTGGTATAATGGTGAATTTGAAAATAAACCTCAAAAATTAATCAACTAATTAAATTGGATTCCAATGTTATATTAGTGGCTAATTTTCGTATAAACACATACCCACACACGTTACAGGATACAAACAGTGCTTCAGAGGCGCTCAGACGTGACTTTGTGTTGAGAAAACGCAAGTTGAGAGTTATGAAGTCAAGCCAACAAAATGGCGATAAAAATACAAAGTCTGGAACTACGAAAAAAGATTTGAACTCTGTGCAAGGAAAGAAAATAAAGGATAAAAATGTTGATAAAGATAATAAAGATAGAGGAAAGAAAGTAGGAAGAAAGAAGACAGATAAAAGAATTGTGAGTAAGAATGTGTTGAAAGGAAAAAGAGAAGAAAAGTTTGGAAAGGTTTTTAATTATATTAGAATTAATTTCTAATTATGTTTGGTCTTTTCTGGCTTTAAACTTGAAAGAGTATTTAGGTATTTTAATTTATGGAACAAATACTTTTGCGTGTATTCAAACTGGTCATAAAACGATTGTTTTTCATAGCTTCATCCCTTGAATGATATATTATAAAACTTTTTCAGAGGAACACTACCTCAATAAAAAATAAGAAAGAAGAATTTTTGAAAAAAAAGAATGAAAGAGTTGTAAAAAATAAAATGAAGATGAAAAAGAACAAACAGAAGATGGTGATGAAGAAGAAGAAGAGAACAGGTCAAATCCTTTCCAAAGCATATAATCCATCTTGACTACATTTTCATTGAGTTTATAGATTATTGTGTTTCATTTCTTAGTTTCAATAAATTTTCTTGTGTTGTTTCTTTCTCAGTGCTCAATTAATTCTACTATAAATCATTAATGAACCTACAATATAAGCTTTTCATGACATATTTCTTATTATGATAAGCCGATATCAAACTAGCTGGCGACCCAACACCTGGTTAAACGTTCAATTACTAAAATATGATTTTTCGCTAGGGCTTTTAATCATCCGTTCGACTTTTTTTACTTTCAAGTATCTTTTTTTTGAAAACTTACTGTAAGATAATATATATATATGAATCATATTTATCATACTTCTGAATGGCAAGGCATTCCAATGACTTCAAAACGACTTTAATATATCATCGATCAAATGATCCAAGCATCGTGTGGCCACAGACAAGAGATTTTTAACAAATGTTTTGTTTGACAGGGACTACACCATGTGTTACAAATGTACTTGCATAATTAAATGTGTTTATTAAACTTTTCGATCACTGAAATTTAATTAAAATGAAGTTTTTTCATCGCCGGGATTTCATTATATAATTGCCTCTGTACTGTTTTAAAATATTCCTATATCAAAACTTTTTCGTGTGTTTTCTAATCATGTTATGTTTATATAGAACTTCAATACTTTATTTTGAATTTTGGAGAAAAATGTTCAATCAACGAAGTAACATCTCAAAGATTTGTTTAATACTGATGAGTTTGTCATGTCTTGATTTTTTTGTTTTCTTTCTTTTTTGCTTCTTTGTATGATCATCATCTTTTTTCTTCATTTATTTTAATATTTCAAAGTTGATTTGCTTCGTTTTTATTCAAAATTTTATATATTTTACTGTTAGCTGTTATGTTCTATTTTAGGTAAATAATATTCAAAAATTAAACGCTAAATTTTTAGTGCACAGGTGCAAATTCTTTTCGATCAACAATCAAGACTTGAACTATAAAAAAATTAATGTTTTTAAAAATTTTATATAATAAATAAATTTGAAATATATTTAAAACCACAATTAAATTATGTCTCATTGAAATGAAGGAGAAATATTTCGCTTGTTGTGGATTAATATCTTTCGACCCCAGAATAACCAACAAGAAAAAAGACAAGATTGATGAACCATTAGAAACTAAATACCAATTTGATGGGATAGTTGAAAAAGGGACAAAAGATGGAGAAAAGCATGAGAAGTTTATGAGGATGAATTGTAGGGACCCACTGGTCCCTCCTCCTTACCCACCACCATACACTGCCCTTCCCATCCTGCAATACGACCCTGCCAAGCCTGCAGGTTGTGCTGATGTTGCTTGTTGTCTCTGTGATGTCTATGTGCTTCAGTCTATCATCAGCTCACATATAATAACTGATAGTGCTTAGCAATTATCGTGAAACAATAATTTAATTTAAATGCAATATAGTAGAAGAAAATTCAAATAATAATAGAACTATATTTGGCAATTTCAAAATAGAAACATCCATTAGATAAAGGCTGGGTAGTTGTTGGGCTTGAAAAGTCCGTGTTTCCTTTATTTTTGCTGTTATGAGCACTTTTGCTTTTAATCGTATTTTAGGAATTATTGCTAATTTAGTAAAATCAAAACATAAATTGATTTTTTTGTTGTTCAGTGAAAGGAGTCCCCGAAGTGATTTATGATGAAGAGTCGAAGGAGAGCTTCGTTGTTGGAAGGATGTTGGGCAAGGTAACAATAATTGATAACCAAATAGTAAACCACTCAATTCATAACATAATAATCGATGTACCATACGAACCTACTTAAAACAACCGTATCGATGATTATGACGAGTATTTGTTATTATTATTATTATTATTATTATTATTATTATTATTATTATTATTATTATTATTATTATTATTATTATTATTATTATTATTATTATTATTATTATTATTATTATTATTATTATTATTATTATTATTATTATTATTATTATTATTATTATTATTATTATTATTATTATGCAGGGAGGCTTTGCTAAATGTTACGAGGTAAAAAACAAAGAAATGCTGTTTGCCTGTAAAGTGGTCTCCAAACTGTGCAGCAGTCGACAAAAAAGCAAGGTTAATAAAAAGATAAACTATTTTTTAATGAATATTACTTTTATTTTTTTTTCTGATACTCAGGTGTTAAGAGAGATAGAATTACATTCGGAATTGAATCACACGCACATAGTCTCATTCATCACATCCTTCGAGGATGTGTGCAACGTTTATATACTACTAGAACATTGCTCAATGAAGGTAAAAAGTTGTGATTGTTTTGAATTGTTGGTTTGCCTTTTATGTGTAGCTTTATTTGAGAGGTTTTGTAGAAAAAAAAAGAAAAAACATTCCAATATATAAAGACACATATTCATTGTAACAACATCAACAACCAGTCTCTCTTGCACGTTTCGAAATGCAGAGGAACGTTGACTGAAGTGGAAGTCAAGTTAGTTTAACAATCACTAATGAACACATACACACACACATACACACACACACCCACACACACACACACACACACAAAACACAGATATTATCTACGTCAAATCTTATACGGAATTCGATATTTACATCGGAAAAGTGTGATACATCGGGACATCAAACTGGCTAACATGTTGTTATCAGAGAATATGATGGTGATGAGGGGTTGTGATGTGATAGAGTGTAGTGACGTTAAATGCAGAAAAATTCGGTTTAGTGTGGTTTAATGGTTTTAGATTGTTAGTGGGACATGTACAGCAGTATAATATAATTGGATTAATAATAATAATAAAAATAATAATAATATCGATTTTATTGTCATATATATAGTCTTTTGTTTGTCTAATGCTCATAAACTACACATTCATCAATTTCTTCGTACGTTAGTTCGAATCATTTATTAATCAGTGAAGAATGAACACGATATTGAATATAATCAGGTAAAGATCGCAGATTTTGGACTTGCAACAAAAATTGAATTTCCAGGAGAAAAAAAAATGTATGTCATACCATTATTTTTTTTTTGATTTCGTTCATTGAAGTAATTATTTCAATTTGTTTCTGTACCTTTGATACAAATTGAGCAGGACCGTTTGTGGCACTCCCAACTATATATCCCCCGAAGTCCTGCAGAAGAAAGGACATTGTTTCCCTGTAGATTTATGGGCTGTCGGATGTCTTGTGTAAGTTTGAATAATATTATGCTCAGCTGTATACTTTCTCATATTTGAACAACTCTATGGTGCACAAATCGTTAAATATCAGTAAATGATCCATTTCAATTACAACTACTACACACACCCAGATATGCTTTACTTGTTGGTAAGCCTCCTTTTGAGACACACTCTTTGAAAGAAACATACAGCAGAATATGTAAAAATGTGTACAAAATTCCTTCTTTTGTTTCTTTACAGGTATGTGAGATTTAAATGTTTTTTAAGTCACTTACACAAACACAAAACCACACAGGCAAAAGATCTTTTACGTGGCTTGTTGAAGAATGAACCTAATGAAAGATTAGATGTAAAAGAAGCTTTAAAACACACATTCATCTACGCACATCACATCCCTAAACATCTACCCCAGTCCTCGTGCCATCGACCTCCCGACCTCACGCACATCCTCACAAGGTTTGTTTTTATACATGGAACTCCTTTGTATATTTTAATTTCTAGTGTATAGTTAAAAGTAAATAATGTCTACTTGAATTTTTGAACCTTTTTTTGCTCTTTTCACATTGTTGATTTCATTCTCTTGCTTGGTTTTTTAGTTTTTTTGTGCTTTGTTTCAGGTTAATTTTCTTATTAACACTACAATAATTTTAGGTCACAGTCCGAACGAGCCAAAAATTCAAAGAAACTTCAAAAAAAGAACATTAACAACAACGACATTACTGGTATGAAAAATAATATTAAAAATGATTCTAGTAAAATTAACATAAAAGATAACAGTAGCCATAACAATGAAAAGCTTGATGACATCGACCAAACAGACCATAACTTTGTTAGAACATCTAGTTTAAAGTTCAAAAAAGTTCAAACAACAGAAAATAATAATAATAATAAAAATAATACTAAGAATAATAAAACTCTCGTGAATGGTAATATCAACTGCAGAAAAAAAAGTGTTCGAATTGAAGAAGTTAACATTGATAAAAGAAATAATAGTGACACAAGAATTAAGAGCAAAAATATAATGGCTATCAATGATAACAATAAAATGATACAAAATAATGATTTTATTAATAATATTTCAGAAAGAACGGTTTCAAAAAAAAATAATGACGAAAATAATCTTAATTATTATAACAATACAAATACTCATAGTGACCTTAATCGCCACCACATCTCTCGAAAGACATTCCCACAAGTTTGAGACGTCATTTTTTAAAAATATAATTAAAAATTTTTATCTGAAAAAAAAAACAAATCAACTTGTTTTCTATTTAAAGAAACAGAGTAAGAAGCTGATGTACACCTCATCAGAGAGAAGAGCAGCTGTCAGCAGAATTGACCCAGCTGTGAACCACACAGAAGTAGCTCTGACAGCTGTGATGAGCAAGAAGAATATAGTGAGTGGATAATTTAATGGTTCTAAGCATAAGGGGCCTTTGTAAGTGTTTTTTGGTTGTGTGCACTAATGGTAGAGTGGAAAACGTTTGGTTCTGCTGGTGTCAACCTTTGAGTTATATGCACTTATGAATTAAAATGTAGTTTTTTTCAATTACTTGTGTTAATGATTAATAACCGTGAAAGCACTTTAGGATGAATACCGGCTAGCTAGTGATCATATTGTTATTTTTAAACACAAGTGTTAGTGATGAATAAATAGTTTTATTTAAAAACTAAAACGCATTTGTTTACAAATGTAGTATTGTAAAAAACTTTTCATTTTATATATATATAACTATTTTGTGTTGAATAATATTGTTATTCATAACTTGTGAATAAATTTCAACAGCTGCAAGATGGAACATCGAAACATCGTAAGTCAAGCTATTATGTTCACCAACTTATTTCATTTTTTTCTTATAGCTGTTATTTCTATGAGATCATTATCCTAACTGTGTGAATAAATGGCC
>OZ038321.1:5560495-5627995 GCA_964035795.1 Pterobdella sp. o SKG-2022
ATGGCCATAAAAGCGTGTTTTCATGATTCCTAACTGTTATTTATAATACTGACCTCAGAGGCACCATCGACATTCCTCCTTCATGAAGCCATATGTCACTGCCTCAACCATTCGGGTGCCTTATTTATTATTATTTCCATTGTTATCCAATTGTACTATTGTTGAGATTAGATAATGAATGAATATTTCATAATATCTATTCAAGCTTATCGTAAAATTCAAATTATTTATATTTATATTAAAACATTCGATTGTAAAACAATAAAAATAACGATAAGATTGTTAATTACAGTTATACCACTACAGACCCTACAGCACTAACAAGCCACCAGAGTGCCCACCCAACATGGATAACAAAGTGGGTGGATTACTCGAACAAGTATGGCTTTGGATTCCAGTTGTCAGACCATTCTGTCGGCATTCTTTTCAATGACACCACTCGTATGACCATTTCAAAGAGACACAGGTGTGTGTGGTTTGTTTTGGTTTGTTATTGTTGTTACTTATTCAATTTTATTAACATTTTATTACAGTAGATGTACAATAATCTTCTATAATAAATTTAGTTGTATTGAAATTACATTTTCACACTCTTCCTTTCTTTTGCTTTTCTTACTTTCTCTTTTTTCATATTTTCTTTTACATTTTTTTCACTTCATTCATTTTCTTTATCTCTCCTTTCAGAACACTGGCTTACAATGATTTGAGCAACAGAACCATATGCTACAGCATCGACAACACTCCGTCATCTCTCAGAAACAAACTCACTCTTCTCATTTTCTTCAGGTTCTTTACATATAATGACTTTTTCATTCACCGTTCAAATGCTCCCTTATCATATCCAACCTTATTGTTGGTAATTTCATGGAATTATTATGGTTATAGCATGTTTATTGGTTATATATCATATTGCAGCAAGTACATGGATGAACACTTGATCCAAGGTGCTGAAGATGAAGCCGAGCCTATGTATCTGTGATGTTCCCCTTAATTTGTTGCTGTCTTTGAAATATTCCAAAATTATTTATATTTTATCCAGTATATCATTTTTTCAATTATATTTTCAAACTTTTTTAAATTATCAATGAAATTTTCTCTACATTAATACTTTTTATGTAAATTATCTTTTTCGTATATTAAATTTTTCCACTATCAATTTTTTTCGTTTATATATAATCTTGTTATTAATAATACTTATACCATTACACTGATTCAACCAAGGACTAACAAAGGTATTTTCGTGAAAAAATGGTTCAGAACTGAGACTTCCATCGTTATGCTCCTCAGCAATGGAACTGTGCAGGTACAAAAAATAATAATAATAATCATTGGTAAATAATAAAAAACCATGATAATAGATTTAAATAATGATTATAAATTTTTTTTGAGTTCAGATGTTGAAATTTAAAAAATAATTATTATCAAGTTACTACATCAAAATGTGAGGCTTTTGAAATATTTTTATTTTCAAAAGAAACTATAAGTTCCAATGAGTTTGACCTCATCATGGAATATAATACTAATTAGATGTTAACTCGTCGCTTAGAATCAAAAATGCTTTTAAAAGATACATCCTATCACTCTAATAATAACATAATATACATTCTAGTGTTGGATATTAGTATCAAGCAACAAATCGAAACAAAAAAATCGATCAAAAAAAGTCCACAGATTAAAACGCTCATGTGATACAACCAAACCACACATCGACCAGACAAGAATAAGCATAAAGAACCGTATGCATCAGCACAAGGCAGACGTTTTATCAAAAAAACTGATGCAGTAATATTGGGAATCAGCAAGCGTGCTCGACAATGCACCAATGATAGGATAAGCTGCAAGGCACCGGAGATTTACAAGTGAAAAAACAGAAAAAGAACTTCCTACTACAAAAAAATTTTTTGGTGAGAGAAAGCCTAGAAATACGGAAACACAATTCAGTACGTAATGGCTACAATGACCCACAATTCCAAATGAATTCCCAAATGTTAGACCCAATATAAATAATATAACGAAAAGGAATATCCAAAAAGGAGACAAGAGATTAAGTTTCCTTTGAGCATTCTTCAGCATCGTTTTGAAAATTATTATTTCATTACAATCCATAATAGACATAATTAAAAGCCATTGTACTATAGACATATTCAAACTTAACTTATAGTTAATTTTTTGTACAGAAACTCACGTTCATGTACTATTATTCTAAACTATTCTTTTATGATTTAACACCAATCACTATATAAAGCCATAACTACAATTGTCATTTCATGCTAATGTTTTGTGATAAGGCCACACTTAACGAAAATTATTTCAGGTTTCAATAAATGTATAAAAATTCCTCAAACTGATGTTCCATGAATAACATTCTATTGTTATAATTCTTCATAAGAATATGTTAACAGTTTTCCATCAATTATATTAGTTTTTTCTCATTATCATTAATATACTTCTTGTTTATTTATTATTCATTAATTCTATATATCTTATATCATACCAGGTGAACTTTCTTAACGATCACACCAAGCTCATTGTCAGTTGTGAGAATGGGGATTATGTGGCCACCTTTGTAGATCAACAGGTAGCTAGATAGATAGATAGATAGATAGATAGATAGATAGATAGATAGATAGATAGATAGATAGATAGATAGATAGATAGATAGATAGATAGATAGATAGATAGATAGATAGATAGATAGATAGATAGATAGATAGATAGATAGATAGATAGATAGATAGATAGATAGATAGATAGATAGATAGATAGATAGATAGATAGATAGATAGATAGATAGATAGATAGATAGATAGATAGATAGATAGATAGATAGATAGATAGATAGATAGATAGATAGATAGATAGATAGATAGATAGATAGATAGATAGATAGATAGATAGATAGATAGATAGATAGATAGATAGATAGATAGATAGATAGATAGATAGATAGATAGATAGATAGATAGATAGATAGATAGATAGATAGATAGATAGATAGATAGATAGATAGATAGATAGATAGATAGATAGATAGATAGATAGATAGATAGATAGATAGATAGATACTGAAATTTATTCACCACACAGCGCCAGCCCCTCTCCTACCCTCTCAATGGTGTTTCAAAACCTGAGGTTGTTTTAATGTTATTTGTTATTTTTCCTTATTAAGTCCCATATTATCCATATCATATATCTTGCTGTACTTGTCCTGGTAGAAGTAAGCTGCTCAGATGAATTATAATAATTTCATGGTTTTCAAAACACCACCATTTATGTTTTCATTAATAAGTTAAATGAACTTGCTCAGGTGCTACAGAGGCTGAAGTTCGTGAAAAAGATGGTGGAAGGGTTCATCAATTTCAGTGGAGAGGCAGTCTAGGTGCTCTATATTAACAATAACTATGTATGATTATGAAAATGAAAATTATAGTGGTGTATAGAAAAAAAAGATAAAAATAAAAATAGTAAGTAAGTAGTAAGTCAAAAAAATTAATATAATAATAATGAAAATAATAAATAACAAAAACAATAATATTTCTGTTCTCGCTCTTTCTTGGTTTCGCTCTTACCTCTCTCAACGTTCTCAGTTCGTTAAAATGGACAATTCTCTTCTTCTCTTACACCACTCAACTCAAACGTGCCGCAGAGCTCCGTTCTGGGACCAATCCTCTTCTCTCTTTATACATCACCCATATGTAGCATTATTGTACAGCACGACTTGCTTTTTCACCAGTTCGCTGATGACATCACTCTTTTCACCGGAGTTTCTCAACCAGATTCTAGCCTCACTCTTCTTCAATTATCCAGTTGTCTTTCCACTCTAAACTCCTGGTTTTCTCAAAGCCAACTGAAACTAAACCCTACTAAGAGTGAGATGATGTTTGTCGGCAGCTCTCGTCTTTTAGCAAAATACAATCTCACTTCTGTGGTAACTCTCGACGGCACCACACTTCCAATATCTTCCAAGCTCAAAATCTTAGGTGTCACCTTAGATTGAAATTTGAACTTTGCTCACTTTATTTCTCAAATAATCCAATCTTCTAATTTCCATATCTATGCCATAAAACAAGTACGCAAATTCTTACCTCTTTCCATTGCTAATGCCCTCTTTAACTCACTAGTTCTTTCCAGATTGGACTACTGTAATTCTCTTCTTTGCGGGCAGCCAAACTATCTTTTATGCAAACTTCAAGCCTTCTGAAACCACGCGGCCAAGACGGCTCTTCAAGCTGATTATTTCAGCTCTTCCAGCGACTGTTTTGATCGTTTGCACTGGTTACCTGTCTCTCAAAGATGCAAGTTTAAATTACTTTGGCTCATTGCATGCACTTTCAAGCTTGAACAACCTGCTTATATTTTGATCTTTTGTCAATCAGACACACACGTCAACCACTCAGATCCTTGCACTCTGGTCTCCAGCTTCATCAACCTGTTTCTTCAGGCTTGTTTACTAGTCGCTCTTTTTCTCACCAGGCTCTACGTCTGTGGAATTCACTTTCTTCTAACTTGCGCTCATCGCCTTCTCTCATGAACTTTCGCAAACTTTTGAAAACTCATTTATACCATAAACATCCCCAGTCATAATCTCTTACAAACCTTGAGCGCCTCTGAATCAATCTTGAATTGATAACTGTGCGCTATAAAAATCTTGATAATAATAATAATGTATCATAAACACGGGAATAACTAAATAGTTTAATACAAAAATAAATTCAAATCAAAAACTTACCAACTGAATAACGCAAAGTTTTTCAACCCTCATCATTAAGTGAAGTATATTTCAATTGATAAGATGAGTTTGATTCAAGAAAAGCTTTGTGTTATATAGTTAATGACAGTGTTTGATTTAAATCTGTTGGCATCAACAATGTTTAACGTTGTTTTATGAAAGAATTACAGTACATTTACTAAGAAAGTCAGCTAGAATTATGGGTAAGTAAGCCTTACTACAATACTTTAGCATAATGCTTACGTATTATGATATCATTAATCGACTTTGTTGAATGTTGTTTGTAAGTACTTCAAAATGTTTCTAAAAAGTTAATCTGTTATCATGAGAAGAAAAATTATAATATAATATAATCACATAATACTGTATTGGCAACAATAGTAAAATAATGCCATGAAAATATCAATAATGAAAATGAATCATGCTAAGAAAAAAAAATTTATCATAAAATAACAAAAGAATATAAAAATGTGAAAACAAAGATACACTACAATGATACATAATTAGTATTGAATAAATGCCAAATGGTGAAATTCTATTGTTGCCCTTACGATGACAGATTGTTCCTCTGTGGTGAGATATTACGCGTCCAAACATATCTTCAGTTGCATTAATCATTATTAGCTTTGTTTTTATGATTTCATTCTCATGACGGAGTTTTTAGAAATTTAGTTATCATCATCATCACCATCATCATCATCATCATCATCACCATCATCATCATCATCATCATCACCATCATCATCACCATTTTCATCATCATCATCATCATCTTCATCATCATCATCCTCATCATCATCATCACCATCATCATCATCATCATCATCACCATCATCATCACCATTTTCATCATCATCATCATCATCTTCATCATCATCATCCTCATCATCGCCATCACCATCATCATCATCATCGCCATCACCCTCTTCCACCCCTGTGTTATCATTTCTTTTTATAGTATTGTTACATCTTTTATTTTGAACTATTTCAAACATATAATGAAGATTCTTGTATTAGTTGTTCACTAGAATTTGTCCATCAATGTATTTCTCCATCCAATGTAATGGAAGCCATGTTCATGACGCCAATATTAACAATTAATTTTTAGAATTTTGAAAAAAAAAACGAAAAATTTTGAAAATTTCTAATGTAAAACAACAAAAGAAGGAATTCATGTTTTTATAATTTTGAGTTCAATTTTTCAAAACTATGTTTTAACAAGAATAAAAAGATAGATGTTACAAATTGGAGAATAAGCCAATAAAAAAGATTTTTAATAGGTCAATATACTAATTCATTTAAAATAGAACGTGGTTGTTTGCCCCAAAATAGAGATGAGGTGTTTTGAACGTCATGTAGTTTGTTGGTTTGAATCGTCCAGAAGGTTGTCTGTGTGGTTTGTTTATTGGTGCTACAGAAGATCTTCAGGTAAAAAATATTAATACGAATCACGAGACACCAAATAGTTTTTTAAGTAGAAAACTTCATTTCAAATTACGATTTCAACTATGTTAAAATGTTATTTATAGTATTGTAAGTAGCTTACTTTTGAACATGAAGTTGGCAAACTTGACTGCAAATAGTATAAAATTTGAAAAATATATGTATCTATGTAAGTCGACTATCAGTCAATTGAAACTCTCATGAAACATGCGCTCTTAAAACTTATCCTACAACAAATACAAAGATTTATTTGACAGCGAAACTTTTCGTGAGCAAAACACATTTTCAAGTATTCAATAATGTCATTTTTGCTTAAAAAACTTCATTGTCTTATGAATCTTTTCGTTGGTTTATATGAAATTTATTATTGGCTAATTGATATTGTTATCAAACTGAACTATATCATGCTGACCAGCACTACCTTGGTATGGTCGTTTGTTTCTGGTGCAGATGACCACCAAGATAAGTGCACAAATAAGTACACAAAAGCACAAAATGAGAGTGAAGAAAAAAAAGTAAGATTGTTTTGGTGATGTGTGTGCTTGAGTCACTGATGACTTTTCTGTGTAGAAGTGGGGTTTAATTATTAAAGTTCATGGATCATAAAAATCTTCACATACGATATCAGCTCAACTCGAAATGGTTATCAAAACACCTTGAAACTCTCTAATCAGGGACTGACCTGTGACATAGAGAACAGCATGTTGCAAGAGGAAAGATATAGAGTTGGAAGCATTACAAGTGATGACGGAGGTAGAAATGGAAGATGCTATGTGTAATTCATTACCTCTTTGTTGCGCTGGATGTGGTGTGAAGGTTATGGTATGATTGTTTGATGGTAATGGTAGTGTGAATGTATGAATTGATGATAATGTACGTTTATACGTATAAATAGATGAAAAATGGTGGATACCTGAAATGGACGGATCATAGATCCACTTGTAGGTGACAGGAGGCCACCCAGAACATTCACACCTATAGCACATAACAATAAAATAATAATCTTAAACGGTTCCAAATTTCTCTCATAAATCAAAAATTTTAGTTAAAAAGATAGCTATTGTAACTCGTGTCTAATTACGATATGATCTAAAGAATCATTTCAAATTTGATTCAATTTCTTCAAATTGTGCCGTGGAATTGTTAGGCTTAGCAGACTCTGTTTGAAATAAAAATGAATAGTTTGATAAAACCTGAAAACAGCTAAACAGCTTGCTGAAAGACAGGAACGACAACGTCGGTCATGGGGTAGGTGGGCTGAGGATCTTCTGTAGGAAGATAGTGATTTTGTGAGATAGGCAATGTTGTATTGGAAGTGTTATGCATTTTATTTTTTGTTGTTAGTAATGATTTTGTATTGCTTAATAGCATACGTAGGATTGTTTTTTATTGCTTAATAGCATACGTAGGATTGTTTTTTATGAAGATTTAACGACACAAACCCACAATGTCCAGAGCAACTAAAGCTTTTATTCTACTGTTGCCACTAACTCCCACACATTTGTATATGCCGCCATGTTTTTTTGTTGTCTTTGTTATTTTTAATCTTTGGTGGAAATTTTTCATAAAAACAATTGAATGAAATAATAAGAAAATTTTAAATAATCTGGAAATATAACGATCAGGCTCATAACAAATATTTTGTATAAAAGAGTTTGAAAAAAAAAAAAAAAAAAAAACACACACACACACACACACACACACACACACACACACACACACACACACACACACACACACACACACACACACACACACACACACACACACACACACACACACACACACACACACACACACACACACACATACACACACACACACACACATACAAACAAACTCATAAGTGTGGCTTGGTAAAAGACGTGGTATGCTCTCACCAATTTTGTACCATTCTATGCGTTCTCTGTCATGGTGGTAGGCGTGGTATGATTGTTTGATAATGTCTCTGACACAAAGATCTAAAGCTTATAAACGAACTTTAAATCATAAATAATATTCCTCAGTTGAATAAATGCTGTTATATAAACAAACATCCTTTTAAACAAGTTTCTTTGAACAAACTCACACAAAAACACACAAACTCACACAAAAACAAAGACACACAAAAGATGGGCCATTTGTCCCTTATTCACTCGTAGCTCAGATGTTGTGTGGAGGAGTTGGGGTGTGCTTAGAGGAGTGTGTGTGTCTGTGTGGATTGATGAGAGATTCTAAGCGTGGTCGTAAAACTATTTCATCTTTAAAACCATCTAAAAAGGTTTTATCAATCTTTATCTATTTTAAATTTATAATCTATTTTTATCTTTGAAGCCGTCTAGAAAAAGTCACAAAAGATTTTTCAATTGTTGGACAACCACAATGATAGGTATGCAATGAATATTCTGATAGACTATCAAAGGCACCAGGAAGCAAGACAAGTCTGAACAGACAGCCGACCACCTTTCTTCTCACGATGTAGTTGTAAGCATGGTACTTGAGCACCTGTCAGCATTGTGGCCATAATTGTCAGCCCAGTGTTTTGTCAAAATATATATTTTCATTTTGATGCTTATAAATAGTTGATAGTAATTATTTCTTAATTTGATTTTTTGACAAAAATATACCTTGTCTTTCATACTGGCATCCACTGCACTAATTATCAGTCTCCCTGCTGTTCAATAATGAAAATAAGTACATTATTATAAGGATTAATTTCAATTGGTAAATGAAACCTCACTATGGTAGATGTAATGCTCGACTTAGCATTATCATATAGTTTATAGTTAATGAACTAGAGTACAGATGAAAAATAGCCTTAACAGTAAATAAAATGAAGACTTACAACAATAATATTGGAAATTAAATATTTATTCATTAGGATTATATGACTCATTCCAAGAGTCATTCGAAGCAAGCAATTCAGAACGAAACAGTTGACCGTTTTCTGTAACGAGGTATTGCCGTTCCACTTACCAAGCTTTTCATACAGCATTGTTTAAATGTAAAAAAATTTTGTTTCAAGGTGAACATGGGAGTTAGAATTAAATACAAAAAAAAGCTTTGTTTCATTATCTAAATATTTTAGCAAGGCTTTTTGATATAACCAAAATGTAACTATCAGACTTATCCAATTTGCTTCTCTAGCCCCATACCAACTTACACACGGGATCAACAACAAGCTCTTGGCTGGAACCTCCATCGACTAGACTCCACTGGTGGGTGGGACTAGGGTGGCTGAGAATGTTGAGGCACTCTAGCTGCAGAGGTCTCCCTTCGATAATCGAGATGTTGTGCATCTGAGGGTCCGCTACCCTCTCCATTATCTCTGTTTTGGAAGAGTTTTGTTGTAAATTATTATTATATTTCATATTATTTATACATAGTTTCTATTATCTCTGTTTGAGTGCAAGCTTATGAATTTGATTATTATTTTTAATATTATTATTACTATATTGATCATGTAAGGTCAATCTAGAGAAAATATAAAGAAATTTTTTGAATTCTCGCGGCTTTCAACCAAATGTCTTATATTATTGTCATCTAACAACTAACAAATATATATATATATATATAATTAATTTTCGTCTTTAGACATAATCACAGTTAAATATGAGTCTTAATAATTCCACCATACGCATCTTTATCGACTTTTTCAATGCTGTCCATGTTTAATTTGAGGGAGTTCATGTCATTTATTAATGTGTTGAGAAGAGTTTATGGTGGTCTTCCTCTTTTTCTCTTGGAATTCTTTGGGGCTTTTTCTAAGACGTTCTTTGCCGGTGGGTCATTGCAGCATTTTCAATCTTCTCAGTCTCACTTCCTGGTGCAGCGGTGGCATGACGTAGTCGCACTCTTCGTTTTTCATAACATCTGGCCAATGCACTTTTTTCAGTGTTCGTATGTTGCTTTCTTTAGAAGGAGTCTATTGAGCTTCTGATGCTTTTAGAATCTGCCCAAGCCATATAAGAAAATTGAGAAAACATAAGCTTTATAAATTCTTATTTTTTTCCCACACTTATCCCACTCTTCCAAATTGGTTTTAATCTGTTCATCGCTAGAGTTGCCAGAGTTTTCCTTTTTTTGATGTTCTCACATTTTCCGACTATAAACTATAATCTAATTAATAAAATAAACCATTTTTAAAACAAAAGATTGCAACTTTAAAAAAAAATTTTTTTTTCATATAAGGTAGTTTTTAATTTTCGATTTTGTATAATTTGAATAGGTTCTAAAATGTTTTTGAGTTAGCGTTGAGGGATATGAAGAATGGAAACAATACGAACAAACTTTGTTCGTTTGTACAAAAATATGTTATTGAACAAAAACCACCAACTGGTCATTTTTTTCTTATTATTGCACATTGTTGTTATTTGCCGACTTCATCAGCACGCCGTAAGTACGTGACAAGCAAATAGAATTATTCCTAGCTCAATAACTCATTAACATCCCCCATAAATCAGCAGCTGCTTCATCCTTTCCATCATTCAATAAGCTGTTTTCTCATAATACTTTAATATTACTTTTCATTCAAGGTTAACAACTTTTTTAAAAATTTTATCCTTAATATCACACCTCATACGGTATTGCACTGAAGTCTTATATATTACATGGCACACCCCCATACCACATAACAAGCCACATACCTCCCTACAGCAAACCGTTACACATTCCACAACACAAAAACCCACTCCACCACAACGAACCAGCTTTTGATACAATTGAAAAGTTAGAGAAAGAAGTTCCATAGTTATTTGATGCGAAACATTGCAGTGTGAAGGTCGAGTTGACCTGCTTTGTATTGATGTTGATGAGGGATGTGTGCGTGTGTTCTTGTGAGTAGTGTGTTTTGTTGTCTATCGGCATTCTGTCTAACTCCCACCTGAAGCTGTGTGGTGGAAGTAGTAGTAGTAGTAGTAGTAGTATTAGTAGTACTAGTAGTACAAATAGTAATTTCGTACCTAGGTACAGGAGATCCAGACGCAGTACAAGATAATATCAGATTTTTTGTCGTTGTGAAGAATATTTGTTGTTGTAGTCCTGAAATCACTATTGCTGGATGCTGAGATATTGATGGACCTGCCGGGATCATGATATTTATCACATTTCAACGATACCAATAAAGATTAAGAACTCACCAACTAAGAGCATCAAAAGCAAAATTGTTCTCATTTCTGAAGCAACATGTTGACAATATTTCCAAGAACTAAACAATGAATTTTTTTAAAATATCTGCTAAAAATTCAACAATCTCTTTGGAGAATCTTTTTGAAATTTCAAGAGTAACAACGATTGCCTATTTATCTAAACCAACAACAGACTCAGATGCCAAACATTTCAGCCTGATGACCACATGACTCCAATGATTACTACACAGCAGTAATTTCAATTCTGACTCCCAAAGACTTCTTGCATCTACACACAATCTATCTAGGTCAATCTTTATACACTCTCACTCATATACACGTACCTTGCATGCATTCACATACGCCGTCATGTACATCAACACATAAATATATCTTTGCTTTCTGATACAGAAATACACTTTATTACGTTTTTTTTTAACTATATAAAGGCATACAAGAAACAAGAAAAACAAATGCACGCACAACAATACAAACATGTCAAATACAGCGTGTCATGCCACGGAATCAATATTCTTGTGTGTGTGTTTGTGTGCGTGTTTGTGTGCGTGTTTGAGTGTGTATGTATGTGCGTGTGTGTGTGTGTGTGTGTGTGTGTGTGTGTGTGTGTGTGTGTGTGTGTGTGTGTGTGTGTGTGTGTGTGTGTGTGTGTGTGTGTGTGTGTGTGTGTGTGTTTGTGTGTGGATGCGTGTGTTTAAGCACATAATTTTGTATATACATATTAACAATCATCAGTTACGCGCTTTGTTGTGAATGATTTGCGTGAAGAAACATGGATCACACGCACACAAACTGATGTCATAAGCTGTCAATTACAAGAGGCGCCATAAATATCACCAGGCTTCCAGCTTCTTCTTATAAGTATCATTAATATTATTTATCTCTTCCCATGCTGCTTTTTTTAATTTTTTACATCCCTAATATTTATCATTGTTTTTGTTATTTACGAACGTATCATGTTTGCTTTAGTATTTTGTAAGCATTATTGAAATTATTTCCATGCTTTTTCTTCAGTCTTTTTATCATGCAAATGAAGCCATATAATGCTTGACAGATGCATTTCGATGAAAAGATAAAGTTTCAGCAATCTTCATTTTTTATGTCATTTCTGGTTTTATGGCGCACTAGAATTTTCAACTGTAAGGTGTTTTGCAAACTAATTTGTTTCTTGTCGAAAACCTTAAATTTTTATTAATGAAGATTTTAGAAAAGATTAAATTATCGAAAATTTTATCTGTTTCCGTTTAAATAAATGTGCCTATAAAAGCATTTCTGATTCGAAATTAGCCAATAAAGTTCTTTCATCTGAATTTTCTTAGCCGAGTACTCCTTCATGTTGCATAACCGATATATATATTTAAAATACAACCTACACTTTACAAAACTTCGTGTGTTTCATTTGCGCAGTATAGGCTCGCTTGACATTCCTTTGTCTCACATCGTTCATTCTGATGATCATGAAATTTAAAATTTCCATCTTTTTAGTTTTTTTCTGCAAATACTTTCGAGTTTAATTTAAATATTTATCTATATTTTTTAGCTTCATCAAATTAAATATCAAAATTTATAATAAATATATTTCGTGTTTTAAGAATGATTTATTCAAAAAATTTTCTTTGAACACAGGTATTGTTCATGAGCCTCGACTAATCCCATCTGACCATATTGTCATTTTGTTTTAGCTTCCTTTCAAAGTTTTAATTGCTCCTTGAATTAGCCGAAAATTGTTCACGAAGCTTTGTGCCAATAAAATCAATTACGGTCAAAATTTTAAACAAACTTTTTCATATAATTTCTTTAGAATAAGACATCGAGTTTTGGGAAAAATCTACTTCAATTTTTATTGCAATTCAGTTTTTTCTTCAGGTAAAAATCACTTTATTTGAACAAAAAACTTTTCAATATGCAGAACATTGTCAAAAAATGCAGTTAACCAGCTTGTAAGCCATAACCTATAATATCTGGAAAACCTGCTTTCTGTGCTTTAATCTTTCTATAACGGTGATTTTGTTATGAATCGAAAAAATTTTTAATAATTTTTTGAAAACTTTTGTGTGATGTTTCCATAATTATATATTTTTATTAAATTAAATGGAATTATGAAACTATTTTTGACTTTCGAACTTATAATCTTAAAAGTAAACTTCTGCTGTAAAAGTAACCTGAAAATAAATTGAAACTTAAAGTTGAAATATTATTTGAAATTCAATAAAAATCAAAAATGAAATTGCTGCATGAGCTTCACTTGTCAGGACACGAAGGACGAGTATGGAGCGTTGATTGGAAACCTGATGGAAAAGTTTTAGCCTCTTGTGGAGAAGACAAATCTATCAGATTATGGCAGAAATTAGGTTTCAAATTTTTTATCATAACTGTTTTTTCATAATTAGTTTTTTTACAAAACTACAATATTTAATAATATTTCATGCTTCATTTATCTTTTGAAAATCTGTATAAAAACATTAAATTTTCAGTAAACATATAATTTATAAATTTTCATACAACTGGAGGTTCTGATGAATGGGTGTGCACAAACAACATAACAACAGCGCACAAGAGGTCATTGAGAAGGGTGAGGTGGTCACCCTCTGGAGATTTGTTGGCAGTATGCAGTTTTGATGGAACTGTCACTCTCTGGAGGGAATCAAGCAATGATGGTCATTATGTATAAATCTATCTTATCTTTTTTGTTTGTTTTTATTTTTGCTTATTTATCATTACCATCATAATTTCTTGAACTTGACCCACCAGAAAAAACAGAGGTGAGTGATGGTTATGAGCTGGTAGCTCAACTTGAGGGGCATGAGAATGAAGTAAAGGATGTGTCATGGAGTTGTGATTCCATGTGGTTGGCCACTTGTTCCAGGGATAAGTCTGTCTGGATATGGAAAAGTATATAATTAAAATATTGCAAATAACTGATGTTCATCAATTTTCACCCTTTGTCAATAAACAACCCAAACTTTTAATCAATAATACCTTTCACAAATTTCATTCAGCATTGACCACCACCTTACCACAGCCTCTGAAGATGCAGATGACATGGAATGTTCCAGCGTAATGACCTCACATTCCCAAGATGTCAAGAGCCTCGCATGGCACCCCCATCTGCCTGTCATTATCATTATCCTTCTCATTATGTTTTTTTTCATTTTTATTGGAAGATTTTACGTTGATTTATGGGATTATTAATAAATTTATTAAGACAGCAAAAATACTAATAGTATCCAATAAGATGCTAAAGTTTTATGATAAGATGAAGTTATGAAAAGTTATATATAATTGCTGTCTTAATAAAGTGTGTTAAAAATCTCAAATAAATTTTAAATTTTTAAAATAAGTTATTAAAATACTTTAAGTTGTCTCAAAAATAATATTCTTTCATTTTTATTATTTTCATTATTGTTTTTTATTCTCATGTTAATCATATATTTTATCAATACCCTCAGCTCTTGTACTCAACATCATACGACTCGACCATCCACTCATACCAGGTGGATGATGATGAGGAATGGTGCACTTCATCACAATTAGGTGCCTCATTTGTTGTTCTTTAATGTCGTTTTGTTCATGGGGCTCAAATAATTTAATTATCACACACAGCCACTTTTTATAAACTATTATTAGTTTATAGCAGTATCAACCCTGAATTCACCCATACAATTTAACCATTTATGCCTTAATATTTTTTTTCATAAATATTAAATTATACTGCTATATATGTTTTAGTAACTGTGGTTGATAGCAGTCAGCTTGAATAACCGCTATTACTTTCACCATGTTTTTCAAAATACTAATTCATTGAATTTTGGACAAAACTTTCACAAGACTTGAGTCCAATTTAACAAACTGACTTGAAAGTTATAAGAATACAAGATTCACCATTCAACTTTGCACAGTGACCACTTAGCTAACATGCTGCCTTTTTTAAACCAAGATAGCAGTAGACTTTGCTTGTCGATAACTGTCACTAAAGTTTACTGTTACCTAGGTTCTAAGAAGCAGCGTGTACCTACTGGCACTAAGTTTGAATCAGTTGGATGTCATACTTATGACTGCATGCGTCCACACATACAATTAAAACACCCATTCAATACAAATTTCCAGTTGCAGGAACATCCACAATATGGTGTTTATCGTTTAATAAAGATGCCACCAATGCTGTAACGTGTTGTGAGGATGGTGTTGTGTGCGTGTGGAGGTGTTGTGGTGCGTCATTATTACTATTAATTTCATTTTTACCTTTTGATGAACATTCTTTGACATTTAGGTTTTTTTCATTAAAAATGAAAAAACAAGTTAAAAATACATATGAATTTTCGATGAATTTACTATGCTAAAAATCAAGACTAACGTTTAAGAGAAATCTGTTTTGCAAAAAATAGAGATATTCAAATGGTTGAAGTTCACGTAATAATATTCATGAGTAGATCAAAGCACAATAACCTTCATTGTTAATTGCACAGAGGCAGGTGTGTTGACGACATGGCAGGTTATAGCCACCTTCACTCACATCAGACCCGTCTACCATGTGCAATGGTTTGTGGACGCCGTGTTATTGTAGATTTTGATTTTCAATGTATTAAAACATACGTAAGAATTTGGTGAGTTTCAAGCTAGTAGAATAAAATATACATTTGGATTTGAAAGTGAGTTATCTTCTGACGGATGCATTGGAGTGTTTCAGTGATTCTTTTACAATTGATTGGGTAGCTCTTGCTTTGTGAATTCTTCAATGGTGTGAGGTGACGAATTGACAGTGGTGTGTTAAGGCTTGCTTTCGTGTTGAATAACTTTATAGTTTCTTAAGCTAAAGCTCATTTTCAATCAAGTTTTTCATGAAAACACGTAGAGAAAGTTTTATTGAGCTAAAATTTTCAACAAGTTTACTGTTCACTTTTCAATCAAAATTCATTCTACATTCTGCCTGGATAGACATTCAAAGTATTTGATGTTGTCACTCGTCACATTCTCAGTGCAAGTTAAAATTTGTGTCAGCTTTGTATAGCTCATGACTGCTATTATGCATCAACGGAGCACTCAATATGAATCTCTCTATCTGGAAGTTTTTTGAGTGCTACTTTTAGCACAATCTTGAGGTATATGTTAAATATGAAAGAAAGAACATCTTGTTCGAACTCAATCTTAATTGTAAAGTTTTTAGATAGTTGTTCCTCAGCACGCATCTATTCTGTTGTACAGTTATGCAGAGTTTCGAGGATCATCATTATCTTTTTACGTCCGTTTCCATGCTAGCATGGATTGCAGTATGTAAATTAGTGTTATTGGCATGCTGAAAAATCTTGAGGGTGTTTCTTAGAAGACGCCTATGTTTGCTGTGTTGTAGGCTTTTGGTGGTCTAAAAGCAAAAATTCATTGAATTCTTTTACACTCACTTTCTCATGCACTCACACACAGGGACGTACACACAGACCTCATTGCCTCAGGTGCTAATGACAACTTAATCAGAATCTACCGCCACACAGTTTGTTATATGATTATTTTCATTTAATCATTTGAAAAAACTTTATTACTTATATTATCGATGTTATCATTTTTATTAATTGATGAATTTATCATTATATTCGTTGTTGTTTGGCAGCAAGACACCACGGAACAGATACACCAATTGAAACACACAAACGATATCAATGCAGTCTCTTGGAATCCGAATAATAATAACGAAGACAAAAAACTAATATTAGCCACTTGCAGTGACGATGGCTTAGTGATGTTGTTTACTTTAGATTGTGATAATCTTTGATAAAAATCTATATCATTGTAATAAAATTTTTTGATTTCATTGTTAAATAACCTTGGTGTGTTGAATAAACTTGCAAACATATGCTGGACTCATTAGGGCTTCAATATGATAAACATGGGTGTTACATAAAATCACATAATGGTTTGGTGATGTGTGATGGGTCAAAAGATGGTTTTAGAATAGGATAAAAAAGGTTGAAATGGTCATGACCATTGAGAAGTGGTCTTTATTACTGCCGTATGCCTTTATACTAATGTTCTCACTTTGATAGAAATTCAAAAATGTTGCCAATAGCGTTCAACTTCACTAGTTACTTCTATGGGCCCACGCATGCTCTCATTCAAAAATAGCGTTTGCAAAATATTTATACAATATATTCTATATAATATCAAATCATTATAAAAAATTTCCCATGATCAGTTAGTTATAAGTCACCAGCCCCTTGAGAGTTAATTAAAACTAAATGACAGTTTTTAATTTGTTTTATAGGTGAAAAGTTGAAGTAAAAATTAGTGCAACTTTCACGGAATACGGCTACTGAAGAATTAATAAACGTTAAATTCAATACTAAGAAAAAGTTCAAAATGTATTTAATATGTAAAAATAAAAATCTTGTTTCAAAATGAATATAAAATTTTAAAATCTCAAAATTAATTCCACGTCATTGTTTTGCCAATGTTGATTATAGTTCTAATTTTATCATTTTCAAAACTACATTGCTTAGGTGAGCTTATTTTCAAAATTACGTAGTTAATATTATAAGTTGAATGTGACGTCGTTCAGAGTTGGGAGCTGATTGTTGTGAGAGTATAGAGCATGAAGGTTCGTCAGTGAAAGGCAATTTGGAGCAAGTGTTTCCAGTCGGCCACGATTTCTACATCAAAAAACAAGTGGGCATTAAATAAAAATCAATATTTTTACCAGAAACAAAAGCTTACCAACTTTGATCGCACAAACCAAACCCAAAAGAACTGTTTGCTACAATGCTGCCAAGAAAAAAAGACTAGAGGAGCTTTGTGGATAAACAACAGTGAAACTTGTTTCTGTTCTGATAGCCGTAACATTCATTTTCAACCTGGACATGCATTCTTTTCTTTCTCATGTTCGTGTTTTTTTTAAAATTCGACTTTAGTTGAAAAAATAATTTTACTACTAAGCTTCCGCAGAGGTGGAGCATTAGACTAATTATCTAAAGTTACCGGGCTCGATCGCGCGTGGTCCAACAATTAGCACTTGTTCCACAGTGTGTTTTCGCTACATTAAATTTGTAGCAAGCACTTTGATATATAAGAAAAAGCGTTCTATATTTACTCATCACATTTCTATTATTAATAACATAAATATAAATAACCTAAAAGTACCAAAAAACATAAAAACAGGTGAAAACAGAAAAAGACTGAAAAGGTCGAGCCAAGAAAGCAATGAAGATTGCGACTACCACCCTGAACTTAGGTTTGCTCTTTTGATTCTCTGCTCCTTTACAATTCTTTTCAACTTCGTCGCCATCTTCAATATAGGGTTTATCCTCTGTTGTCAATAAAATTGATTTTCTCGGCGTCCATAAGTTGCTGCTCATGTTTCGAATATTTTACTTCTTTGAACCAAACGTAAATATTCAAATGAAAGTACATTAAGAGTTTATTTTATTCCCTGAAGCTTTTCGTAAGATAAACTTACATTTTAATATATGTTTCGAATAAAAAATCATCATATGATATTACCGAAACTTTTGAAGAATGGAAAATTTAATGAGTTAATGCAAACTATATTATTTAGATTAAGTGTATGAAATAGTAAAAACTCAAACGTTTTATTGTATTTTTATAAAATATAATGAACAATTGGTTGTGGATCGGAATTTTTCCATTGAGCAATTTAACATCAAACTTAATTATATTTAATCTAAGCTGTTTCAAAAATTACGATATGGCTTCAGGCCAGTGTTTAACAATACTATCAAAAGAGTTGAATAGCCACATGTCTTGCATCTGTTGGTATCTTTCTTCGTCCAGAAAAAGTTTTATTGAGCCACTTTATAAGTGTAAAAAATAAAATAAAAAGTAAAAACGGTGTTTAAAGTTATGTGATTTCCTAAAAAGATAAATATCCGCAAAAAGTGCTTAAACTTACTCCAAGTAAATTTTAGTTTCTCCATGAGCATTGACGTAGGGAGAAGGCCACGAAATACGTTTACAACTCCAATACGCAAGCGTGCAGTTTTCCTCGACCTTCATGAACCAGCCTGTACCTCTGCCGCATGATGCCATGTGCTGAAATTTATTCATAAATTATTTTATCTTAATATAACATCTAGAAATTCGTTTTCAAAATGAATCAAGTCTTGGTTATAAAAAACTTGCTCGCATTTCTTGAGAAGTAACCCGCCCACACATCAAGCATACTTTTGGCAATAAGCATTGTTTAATCTCATGTACCTTTGTTCTGTAAATTTTAAATACACATGTCTTCAGTTCTTCAACGTTTTTTTAAACTACAATGTATGTATTAAGTGAAACATGTGATAACCTATACTTTTTTATTTACTTTTATTTCTTTGAATAAAAAGTTTTGGCGTAATTGAAAAAAATGGAAAAATTGGAACGATTTTAAACCTCTTGTGGTCATCATAAAAGTGCCTGAAGTCCTCGAACCTCATTGGCAAAAGAAACATCTTAGGGGGCTTCCAATCGGCCAGCATCAGCTTCTCCATCATCTTTAAAAAGTTGCCATGTTTTGTTGGGATTTTCAAAATTGCTATTTTGAAATAAATTGTAAATAAACTTTAAAGTTTGGATTGGTGATGGCGAGTTGGAACGTGTGAGCACAAAACTTTTTTAAATAGAGAACCATAGTTTCTTCTTCCCAGCCAAAAAATCTTTCAAGTATATTTCAGACACGTTAAAGTGGCAGATGGTTTTGTAACCAACATTAGGCTCGCAGTTATTAAGGCAATAAAATGCATGCATAATTTTGAGAACAAAGTGTTTACCTTACACAAGACACATGGTCGCGTTCGAAATTATGATTGAAAAGTAGAAGATCATATAAACTTTTCATACTCATCGATCCAATGTCCTTTGGGCGTTTTGGTCATTTTTGAAGGTCGTTTTCAAAATTATTTATGAAGTATTTTTTTTTTTATTTATCAAACAGTAGTAATACTAAATAAATATAATTTGGTGATGAGAAGAATGGAAACTTGTTACTCGAAGAAGTTCATCATCGGACATGAATACACTGACATACAAAAGAGCACAAAACTTCAAAAACTCTTTCAATCGGGCTTTAAACGTTTCCAAAAATGATTCTTCTTCATCATTCCACTTTGGTAACTATATAAATATTTGGAATCACATGCATCAAATGTGCAATGGGATCAAAATATATCCATATTTTCTATATGTATTCATCATTTTATTTTATTGAAAAATGAAATTATTTTTATTAATTTGATTTTATTATCAGTCATTCACGGTCTCAACTGGCATTTTATGGTAATATTAAAACAGATCAAAACAATAATTTGTCTGAAATCTTACAATTCCAATATTATCCGGGTTAGCCACTTTTTTGAGCATGAAACCAATGATAAAGGACAATTGAGTGTTTGAAAAAACTTTATTTTTCAATACTTCTCTGGCTTCATTTTTATCAGCAGAAACTACCAACCACGCCAACAACTGCATCACAAACAAATTGTGGAAAAAACAAATGACATTTTTAACCTTTTCTGAAAAGTCAAAAAAGTAAAAAATATTTTAAAATCTAAAATGACAAAATGGAGAGCAAACCTTCGGATGGCTCAGAAATAAAGAGAATTGTAGTAGTCAAAACTTGCTTGATATCAACATACGATATATTCTCTTGCAAGTTACTGTTTAATATTTGAATGGTATGATAACATATTTCAATTTATCAATGATCAAAAGTTATAAAGTTAGAAAGGGCACCTTGCTGTGTGCAGAGGCTTGAGAACATGCAGCATGTTAGAGGCTTCTCTCATTGTACGGTTTCGTGCCAGATCTCTAAAAAGACTGTACAAGGCATTCAAGTTTATATGTTTTGTAGGTTTGTAAACTTTCATCGCATCGTTTTTTTCTTTTTTCTGTTCTGCTAGTTCTCTTTTGTTCATCAGATGAAGTTCCAAATTGTTTCTGCATTAAAGAACAAGTTTAATACAATTTTTTTGTTTCCTAGTTTTATGAAAAAATGTAGAATTTATTCAAAAATCAAGTTTTCAATTATATTATATATCAAAAATAACCTGAAAATGCTAACGAAAAGGCTATAATGGTTAGAGTAAATATTGGTTGTGTTAAGGATATTTACATGTATTGCTTCAGTTGTTTCGCTTAAACTCGCCTTCATAAAACATTATTAATTATTAAATTAATCAAAACAATGAATGTATTTAAAATCTACTTCAATTTTAAACTAAAAAAATAAAAATGAATATCAGAAAAACATTAGAATATAATCTTGCAGCAATAGTGCTTGTTAAAAATGACAGGAAAGTTGAATAAACTATAAAATTATATATGAATAAGTGTTCATTCAAAAAAACAACTACTATACCTGCTTAGCTTCTTGGAAGATTGATTCAATGATGTGATATTTGGGCACTATCCTTCTTCCAAGTTTTTGACCATGTGGGAAAGATGTCGCAAGAGTTATAGGGCCAGCGAGAGGAATGACAACATTGCAGAGCTGTCTACAAAGGTTACAAGAAAGTTCACGTTCGAAAAACCATTTTTTTTTTTCAAATTTGAGTGGCATGCCGTTTTCATCGTAGAGTTTCTTGGAAAATTAAATAAACAGTTCCATTGATTGTTCCTAACTTCAAAAACGTTACTTTATCTTTAACAAATTTATTGAGACCTTTATTTCAAACCAAGATAACAAAAATAAATTTATTTATACTTAATATCGTTTAAATTAAAAACCAACTAATAACCATAGTTTGGAAGATTTTGTTGTAATAGCATAAGGTGTGCACCAGGTGGCCACAGGTTTGTATCCACATGTTGTCATACCATGGAGGATTTTCCTTTTATGCCATTTAATTTTATACATAACTATTTAATATAATGCTTGTTTTTATGCAAATACTTAATAGTTTCATTGAATTCTGCACTTCTTATTTTGTTAAAATATTACTTTTATTGATAGTTTTTTCAAACTTATTGTTGAATGTTTCAAAAGTTTATTGTTCCATTTGAAAAGCTTTAATAAAATCTTTAAAAAAAAGTTTTATGACTGAAAAAAATGTAGTGATGAAAAATTTAATTTTATTGTTAAAAATAACTTCTCAGAAATATCTTATGTATGTTTTATATAGTGATTATCCATAGAACATCAATCAGAGAAATTCATACATTTAATAAAATTAAGTTATAATTTTTGGTGAGTATATAGCCTTACCATAAAACATTAGTATGTTGAATAATATTTGAACAAACTTTGAAGAATGTCAAGCTAGTGCAGGTGCTTTGCACCTTTTCGAAGTTGTATGAGAAAGTGTTCTCAGCCCGGTACAATAATTCAAGATGCCTTTGAGAAACTCTGTGCCCCAACACTTTATATGTATTGATACATTGGAAAAACTTGCTTATATGAAAAATTAATTATATAAAGTATCTATGTGCGTACAATTAGTACGAGTAACATAGGAAAGCTGACAGACGGGATTGTCAGGATCAGAAACAAACGCTTGAGCGCATATCACGCACTTGGGCTTCTCTTCTAAGGGTTCTTCGGATGGTGCATCTGGTCATTTTGTCATAATACTTGATTCATAACTTTTCCATGGCTTTTTTTTCTATATCTTCAAATTAACTAGAAAATTATAGAAACCTGCTTCTATTTCTTGCAAAAGATTTTTCCGTTTGGCTTCCATTTTCTGTTTCAACAGCTCTTTTTTCGTTTTTAGCTTTTTTTTTCTTCTGTTGCAAAAAAAATTTTGATCTATATCATTCCAATGAAACAAGCCGGTTTAGCTCGAATACCTTTCAGCTCTAGCATCATCACCAGAAGCATTTTGCATCTCAATTGAAACGTATCTTTCCACTTCTTGCAAAACCTCTTCACAACCTTCCACCAATTGGTCTAACACTTCACCTATAAAATACTCGGCTCCACCGATCCTCACACCAGTGCTACTAGGAGATCCATATTTCACGGTTTCTTCGTTTCCTTTGGTTCAAAATGGGGTATCCAAAGCTCAAAATGATTTGTTATTGAACATATTATTTTTGAAAATGAAAAGAGAAATAAAAATAATTCAAATACACACTCATATACGGGGGTTTGTAAATTTTCTTGGTAAGATTTGAGAACAACTTGAGCAGTAATGATAGAATGGTGTCATGAACTATATCTTGCATTGGCCCCATTGCATATAACCGATCAATATGACTAAACAATTTTCGCTTAGGCTTCGTAGCAAATTCCAGACCATAAATTGGAAAAAGTTGAAAATGGTGCTTTTCGAAATATCCTGCTGCAAAGTTTTATTTTAATTTCAAGAAATCTCGAATTATTTTTTAAATTTATAAATTTTCTTCTCTTCTTATTATCACTAATTTTTTTTGAAAATATTAAGAAAGTTCGAAAGTACTGTGTGTTTCGTATGGAGTCCTATAAGGTGGAGGATCGATTTGCCTCAAAAAATCATAGAGTCCTTGGATATTAAAGTTTTATATTTTCAATAAAATAATCACAAATATACATTATAAAAATTTTCAACGTATATAAATATTAAATAAACAGAAATGAAAAACAAATAGTTTTGAACCAGGTATTTACACAAACCGGTACACAATCTACAGCTGCTTTTTTCATGGGTAAAAGCTAGAAAGAATTTCATTGAAGTAGCACAAAGTAGAAAGCAAATGAAAAATTGAAGCTGTAAGGTTTAAAGTGGCAGTCTTTTGATGCCACATTTTATGCGGATGAATCAGCCACGTGTGGCACTTCTTTTGTAGTTGGTGTTATTGTTGCGCATTCTATGCTTCGGAAGTTGAGCATTAAGAGTCTTATATATTAAAACGAAAGTTACTTTTTTTGATTTCATAGTCAATTCGGAACTACAAATAAAGAGTTGGCTGATCACTCAGCAAAATAGACTCCGAGATGAGTCTGAAAAACTTATCGTTACATCTTGAGTCGTGGAGTTTGTAAAAACCAAAAGCGTTAAACCGTTGACCTACCAAAAATGGTGAATTTAGGTTGGTAAAAAAAACTTTTCAGTCTTTTCGGCTACCATCTGAGTCTAAAATATTGACTTCATAAGTTTATGCAAGTGTTAGGTACAGTTTGCCAGAAGTGCCGTCAAAAGAGGAAAGTGTTCAGCATGTTTTTGAGAATGGCCTTAAGTGGAGAAATGTCTGAATACCTCCTATAAACTTTTATTATGCTAGAACGTTAAAAAAAATTAGACCTGAAGTAACTATATCAAAATAGACTAATTTTTTAATATTTAATTTTTATTATTCTTTTCAGTTTTAAGATTAACGCTTTTTTTTATTTTACAGTTTTTAATTTTTGGTGCTATTGGAATAAAGTGTAAAACAATGACAAACTCATACCGTAATCAGATAAAATGTTAAATTCATAGTCGAAAGGGATCATACAGTTTCTATAGAGACAAGATGTTTCAGATCTGGTGTTGTTTTCTTTATCGGGTTCGTACTACAACAACAAACTTTATTGATTAAGTTGAACATGTATATATTGGAAAGAAGATTGGTACAGACATAAGGAAACTTGAAGGACATGTTGAGAAGGTGAATGGTGATTTGTAAAGTGCTTTCTGGCCAGAACCCTTTGTAACACTAGATTATATATGATTATTAAAACAAACTTGTTGAAAATAGTTTAAACATTGACAAAATATCACTAACATAATGAAGAGCGATGAAGATGTAGGCATGTAAGGAGATGCAGTGTAGGAAGTTTGTGAAGCCGTTGAGAAAGGGGTGATGTGGCTAAGAATTCATATCATGACCAGTTGAAATAACAATGAACATATCAAAAATAGTTTTGAATGAAAAAATGGCCATTAATGGGAAACCAAACACTTGTTCATTTCAATAAAAACACGATGCTTTTCGTAAGACAAGCTTACATTATCAAGTGCTAACGAAAAACATCATGTTTTGGGTTGAAATGAATAACTTGTATTTGTTATTTCATATGTATGTGTCATTCAGGTTATTATACTTTAGCCTTCTGGCAATTATGCCCACCTCGATTGGAGAGCGAAACGGAGGCCATGGATCGTCTTTACTTAGTTTCTCATTTCTTACCCTGTTTGATTGGTGAAGAAATTTTATTTTTGAAATTTTTTAAAATTTTTGTGATAGTCATTTAATTCTTATTGAAACATTTGAATAACCTTTGAATATAATTTCTCACAGATTCATCATAATCTCTCGAGCTGACCGATCTCATCCGTGCCATAACAGGGTCATATTCTTCTAAGAAGACTTTTGCTTTACATCGTTTATTGTTGATTTACATTTTTTTAGTTATTTTTTAATTAAAATAAATTAAAAAAAATACAAACTATTGAGAGTAAAAATTCTGTCCAATGGTTCGGAATAATCATTTATCATCGTCGGTTTCAATTGGGCCACCTTGAAATAAGCCTAAGTTGTATCTTATATTTCTATAAATGAATAAAACACACAAATTAATTTTTTAAATTATACAATTAAAACAGTATACAAACACTATCCAAAACTGTTTTCAAATCTTTTGTCCAGTATGGCTGTACATTGGGACCTCTGTATGGCAAGATAGTCCGTATTTTATACTTTGAGCCTATTTCTTAGACGATGGATGAAAAAATAAACCTATCTGGAATGCTTCTTATGACAACGTGAAAAGACTTTTCTCTAGTTGCCAGTGAAGTTATTACTTCCGATCTCAACAAGTTTTTTTCATGTTTCCCTTGAAATTAAATTTCAAACTGCTCCAAAAATCAAATGCAAATGTTAAATAAAAGTTGGTTTTAGCTGAAATATAAGCTTTAAACTAATATTGTACAAAAACAAACCGGCCAAAACTCTAGCAGACACGATAATGGCCATAAAAAAGAGTACATTTCCAAGAAGAAAATGACGTTGGTGTGGGTATTGGAAGCTCAACACATCATCCCTCAACAAACCTATGACAAGAAAACTGTATAAAGAATATTAATTTGAATTTAATTGTAATCAAATTTGAAATAAAAAATTTTTTTTTTAATATAGATAATGTTTTTTAATAAAAAGATAACATTTCAAAGATTAATTGGGTGAAATAGTTAGGGTTTAACTGGGCAGCAGCCAACTGAAAATAAGAATTTTAAGCTGAAATAGTTTAAATAAAATATAGCAATAATTCAAAAATATTTTCAACCAAACTAATGAATCAAACATACAAACCTGGGTTAAATAATAATCTGGATCGATGGTGCCAGCAGAGAAGTTTGCAGAGCGATAAAGTTTGCTTTGTATGATCAGTTGATCACCATTTGAAAGCCATGTTCCAATCAAAACTTCAGATGAAATAGCCTGTTCATTTTAGATTTTTGACAATGATTTTTAAATATGGGATCTAACTGGTCCACAAACCAAAATTCTCATAGGATGTTGAACTGCCCGAACAAGGAAGTCAGCGCAAAACTTGAAGTTTTTATTGCATAGGATTCCTTTTCTCATTTCAGAAGCTAACAAAATAGCTGAGATTCTATGTAAAGGAAGATGAAAACTAAATCTAAATAGCTCCTGTTTATTTGATTGATTAGGTATCAGTATTGAAGTTTAGTTAGTGGGAATTATTTTAGCCAAAATAATGCCATAAAATACTCAGTAGAAACTTTAACAAAAATAATGAAAAATTCGAAACGAAGAATACTATTAGAAAAACGCTTTTTTTATTATTTTATAAATGCTTTAATTATCGATCACATGTCAAAAGGTATTTTAAACAAAAATATAAATATGTTTTTTGCATTGAAGAAACACATTTTATGAATTCAATTACCTGAGGATAATAAGCTACCCAGTTTGAAAGATTTTCAAATATCGCATCGAAAAAGTTATTATCTAAAAATGATTCTGTATCTTGCTTGAAATGGTGAACTATTGTCCAAAATGGAAACATACACACCTTCAATAAACTTTGGCTTAGTTCTCGATTATTTGTGTTTTTTATACTTAAAAACATATTGGTTGTTATGAGCTTGATGCAAATTTTAAAATGTGTTCCGAATTCACCTCATTATGAGCGTTGAAATAGCGGTATTCTTCTACGTTCTCTTGGAAATAGTCTGCTTTAGTATTTACATCCATTCCTGTCATTCATTATTCAAGTCATAAAAAAATATTTTTGTTGTAAAAATCAAATTTTATCGATGTTTGATAATAGCCTGATTTCATGACGTTTTTATCATAGCCGGTCTTTATTTAATCAGTTTTTTGTAAGACTATTTCAATGGGTTCGAAGTAAACTCAAATTTGTGTTGAAGATGAAATCATGTTCAACAAATTTTAGGCATTTATTTCATTCGAACAATTTTTAAAACTAAATAATTTACAGACAATCAGACATTGATGTTGAAAAAATTGATAGAGAGTAATTCTATAAGTAGACCTTCAAAAACAGACCTTGCACAAACTTGATTATATCTATGTACAGGCTTGTTATATCGGCATTTTTTACGATATAATATGCGGTATCTTTGTTGCTTAGAAATTGCAAAAAGTTTTCTAGTGGCACTAAATGGTAATTAAAATTTTCTGTATCATTTTCTTCAAAGAGCAGTTTGTGATCGAAAGCTGTTGAAGAAAAAATAAATCAATGAACTTTTGAAAATTTTTGATTGGAAATTTATCATACCAGCATCGCTGAAAATCAAATCGATAGTTAACTTAACCGGTTCAGTGTTATATTTAAACAGGGTGTAGTAGAGGCAAAACAAAATAGCTTTCAATAAATTGAATTCTGAAGCCAATATGAAAGCTTTAGAAGGCCAAAACAAAAACTGGCATGATATTGGTAAAAGATGAGTTTCTTTTTTTAAATATTCATTTGGTGGGTGTCCCATTTTTAATATAATGTATATGTAGTTTTTAGAGAAGAATTTTGCTAGGGCGTACTGTTGTGTTATTTTTTTTTCTCGAATATATTGATATAGATGAAACAGAATAATAGTCTGACACATTTCTAAGAAATATAAACATGAAGTTTTTATTAATCAAAAGTTCGCCAAGCATTTCGCAAGACAATTTTACATTCTAGAGCGATCAATTGCTTCGTGAAATTTTGTTTAATAAATAATTTTTTTTGTTTCCACACATCGATATGAATGATTCACTTGATACAAACTTTAAAGTTTTTGTCAGAATTGAGAACCATGAACCATTTTAAAACTTTTGAATATATTTTTCTTCTCAGTCCCCATATAAAGAAGGAATCTAGCATGCATTCTTCAATAGCATCTTCCACCAGCTCAAAAGGACCTGTCGTTTCATGTAAGGAACTAGACTAAGTTATTTTAAAGGTGTACAAGAGTAAGCCTTTTTATCAAACAGGCAGTGGTTAAAACTTTTGGCTCAATAAATTTTTTTCTTTCCAAAAATTTCAGAGCTATCTTTGCCTTGACCATCAAAAATTGCGCCTAAAACTTCTGCTTTTTACAAGTTTCACTCTACACAAAATTTTTTTCATTTACTTTTTTCTCAGCTACCAAATGAGTTGATACAATTTTTCAAAAAATCCTCGTATTCATTACCAGTCAACAGTTTTTGCTTTTCTATTAAAATTTCAAGCAATACCAACATAAATTACTTTGACCTTGCTGAAATAATAAACTTACCCATATTGAACAATACAACCTTCCTATCATACTGTACTCTCACATTTTTAATAATGACACTTGATAATTTAAATTATTCTGTAAAAAGTTCTATGTACGTATCGATGAACCTTAGTGTTGTTTTTAATACATTCATTATTGAGCCAATGTATCTACAAGATCTTGACGCTCGGTCTTATACAACTAATATATCGAACATCGGCAGTAGTGAAAACTTGATTTACAAATTACTGTTCTTATTGAATTCAATCTAAGTGACAAATGCAGATGGCATTTATAGTCATATCTAAGTCTCTAAGTCTGCTTATTTATTGAATTACATAAGAAAATTCGAACATAAAGCAAAATATAATATATAAATGTATATAATTTGAAAAATATACAAATTTTCAAAATTATCTTTACTATATCATTAGTTACACTAATGCACTTCATTCCAGGTCACCTATCTTTTTTTTTTACTCCGAGCACCCTATTCTTGTTGGGTGCTCCTCATGTCTCCATCAAGACACTCTCAGTGGTCGAGAAGCTCAGCCGCTCTCACGGGGTCGGTCCACAGACTCTCAGGACCCAGTGTGGTATTTATTTTGGGGCAAGTGAAGAGGTGAGGGGTGTCGTGAATGTGTGTTTGGCGGAGTGGACATGAAGGTGAGGGATGAAATGAGGGTGAGATTTTGTTGAGATATGAGAGGATGAAAGGTGATTTGTTTGATCTGAGTTGGGCGAGAGTGCGGCGAGTGTGGTGGTCTAGGGTGGTTTCTGATTTATGAATGGGTGGGGGTTGCTTGTTGAGGATTTTGTTGTGAGTGGATGATATGTAGTCGTGTACTATTTTTGTGTGTATGGTTTTAATGTTGTTTTTTATTTGTGTGTGAGAGGTGGACTGGGTGGAGGAATTGTTTTTTGTACCTGGAGTGGGCTTCTTGTGTGGTGAGTGGGTGTAGGGAATGAGTGGGGTGGGAGGCTTTTTGTGTGAGTTGTGATGCGTGAAGTTTGAGATGGTTTTGGAGTGGGAGGATTTTGGTCTCTGAGTGGAGGTTTTGGGTGTTGGTGTCTAGGGTACAGCCAGTGATTGTTCTCAGGGCTGCGTTTTGGATTTTTTGGAGTTTGTTGAAGGAGGTGGATGAGATGATCGGTGACCAGATGGTGTTGGCGTATTCAATGATGGAAAGGAGTAATTTTATGTATGTGGTGATGGATGTTTTTTTGCTTTTTCCCCAGTGTGTTGATATGAGGAGTTTTAGGAGATTGAGTGTTTTTTTTGCTTTAGTGATGGTGTTGTCTGTGTGGGTGGAGTATTTTAGTTTGGGGTCAAAAGTTAAGTGAAGGATGGTAGGTTTGGAGGAAGTGGGGATGAGAATGTTGTTGATGTGGATGTTCAGAGGTTTGTTATATTTTGATGGGTCTGGGGTCATGAGAGTTGATGTGGTTTTGGTAGAGTTGATTTGTAGGTTGTTATTGTGAGCCCATGTGTGTATTTCATTGAGGTATGGTAGGAGGTTCTGGGTGGCTATGTTGATGTTGGGGCGGGATGATGTTATGGTGATGTCGTCTGCGTAGGTGATGAGGTTGAGTGAGTTGATTTTGGGGAGTGGTATGTTTGAGAGGTATATGTTGAAGAGAGTGGGTGATAGGACACCTCCTTGGGGGACACCTGCTTTGAGGTTTGTGTGTTTTGATGTGTGATTGTTGTATGAGGTGTATTGTCGATGGCCTTTTAGGTAGTTGGCCAGGAATTTGATTATTGTTGTAGGAATGTGGGTATTGTGTATTTTGTGGATGAGTTGGTGGATGTTGACCGTGTCAAATGCTTTGGTCATGTCGAGGGCGGAGAGGATTGTTCTATGGGGGGGGTTTTTTTTATTGAAACCAGTGAGTATGGTGTTAGTGATTTGATGTAGAGCTCTGGTGGTGGATTGTGCGGCTCTGAAGCCGTGTTGGTGTGTTGGAAGGATTATATTAGTGGTGATGTGAGGGAGAATGATTTTTTCTAGAGTTTTTGCTATGGGAGAGAGTAGAGCTATTGGTCTGTATGAGGAGGGGAGAGAAGGGTTTTTGTTGGGTTTGATGATGGGGATGATCTTGGAAGTTTTTCATATTTGGGGTATGGTGTTTGTGTTGATTGTGATGTTGTAGAGGTTGGTTAGGTGTTTGATGGCTATTGGTCCTAGGTGTTTGAGATGTTTGATGTTGATATTGTCTGGTCATGAAGGGTTGTTATTTTTAGATTGTTTTATAGCGAGGATGGTATCTGATTCGGTGATTGTTATTGGGGTAGATGTGAGTAATTTGGTGAGTTTGTTGTTATTCTGTGAGTGAGGTTGGAGCAGTGTTTTGTGGTTGATTTAAAATATTTATTTAGTGTGTTGGCTTTTTGTGTGTCTGTGTGGGCTGTTTTGTTGTTGTGAGTGATGTTTGTATTGGTGGGAGTGGTAGTTTTTTTGGGGTTGAAGACCTTTACTGTGGACCATAGGATGTGAGATTTTTTTTTTGTGGTCCCAGTCGGCTTTCAGATGCTCTTATCATTTTTGTTCTTTATGTTGTTGAATGAGGTGGGTGATGTGTTGGTTGAGTGTGGGTAGTGAGGGATCTTTGTTATTGAGGGTTCTGGTGTGGTTTCGTTTCGATATGAGTGTAGTGATGCTTTCGGAGAGTGGGTGTGGGTGGGTTTTATTATTCCTTTAGGGATGTTTATTCGGTCTGCTGTGAGTATGGCGTTTGTGATGAGGTGGTTAGCTGTGTGGGGGTCTTCGTGGAGAGGGGTGTTTTTGAGGATGTGTTCTATGTGTTTGGTGAATTGGGGCCAGTTGGCTTTCTTGTAGTTAGTGAGAGTTTTGAGGGGTTTAGTTGTGGGTATTTTGTATTTGTTTTTGAATGTGATGAAGATGAGAAGGTGGTTGAAGTTCAAGGCTTTAAGTGTTTGCCAAGTAA
Organism: Pterobdella sp. o SKG-2022; assembly: GCA_964035795.1. Classification (NCBI taxonomy): domain Eukaryota; kingdom Metazoa; phylum Annelida; class Clitellata; order Hirudinida; family Piscicolidae; genus Pterobdella; species Pterobdella occidentalis. The sequence continues at coordinate 5,592,349 of OZ038321.1, forward strand.
GGTTTGCTGATATTGTGGTGTCTGCTGTGGTGATGTCGGGGGAAGTAGGTTGTTGATTTGGGTTGAATGGTAGTCGGGTGGGAGTGTTTTGGTTCAGAATGATGTGATTTGAATTGAGGATGAGTGAGGTTATGAGTTGGCCTCTGTGGTCCGTGAAAGAAGAGTGCCATGCTTGTGAGTGAGCATTAAAGTCACCCGTAATTATGGAATTGGAAAGGCTTGTGAGGTGGATGAAGAGGTTGGTGACTGAGTTGCTTATGTTGTTGGTGTTGGGTGGGATGTAGACGTTTGAAATGTGTAGATTGGTGTGTTTGAGATGTATTTTTGTTGTGATGAGTTCGATGTTGTTTGTGATCAGGTTTGTGGGAGTTGGGATTTGTGAGTAGGTTATGTTGTTGTTGATGTAGGTTAGCAGACCTCCACTTTTTTGGAATCTAGTCTAATGGCCGAAAAGGTAGAGATGTTTAGGGTTTTGTGTTTGCTGTTGAGGTTGAATTCTTGTAGTGTGATGATGTGTATTTTTTGTTTGTGTATTAGGTGGGTGAGTTCAGTTGTTTTCTGGGTGATTAAGTTGATGTTGAGCTGCATTATGTTGATGTTGTTTAGTGTTGTTAAAGGGGGAGTTGGTTGGTTTTGGGTGATTGGTTTTTTGATGTGTGTGGAAGGTTTTTTGTGTTAGATTGTGTATGTGGAGAGAAGTTTTTGGGGTAGGGATTTGATGTATGTGACATATGAATGAGGGTGAGTAGGATTTGAGTTTAATGTGTGAACATTTGAAGTGAATCCAGTGAGGGGTGGTATGATTGCATTGGATGGAGGTTTGATATGAGGTGATTTTATGTGTACATATAGCACAGTACCACATGGGTCCCGGGTTGCTTTCCACATCTTCTGCGAGAAGCAGCTGAGCCCTTTTCCACCAGTCCGGGTCTTGGTGGGGGCAGGCCATAAAAAATATGGCCTGATTTGAGATCCTCCTCTTGAAGAGAGAGAGGACGGGGTGATGAGGCAGATTTGGTCCTCTTGAAGACACATCCCGACCACGCGTAGACCTGCCTCTTTCGAGACAGGTCACCTACCTAAATACCTTCTAAGTCAAAAACACTTACCATCCCTATATTCTTTATGAGAGTGCAAGAGATGACGAAGCTTTGACTGCTGCTTTTTGTTTTTTATTTTCTTTTTTTCTGTTTATTTTTATTTAATCATGAGCGTTTTAGACTACATAAAATTAATTTCATTTTAAAAAATTTTGTTTGTATATTTTTTCACATATGCCCATATCTTTTTAAAAAACCGAAAGTAAAAATGAAGTTAGCTTAAAACGATGTTAATTCAAATCAAACAACATTGAGCTTTTTGTCAGATATGACCAAGAGATCTGACGATATAATAAGTTCGATGAGTTCAATAGAAATTTTAATTCAATTAATAATCTTGAAGTTGATTTAAAGTTATTCATATAATGGCTTTAAGCATTTTTCAATTTAATTAGTTTTCCAATTTGTTGAACTTCTCGATCGCCACGAAGTTTGCTTTTACGAATAATAAAAAACTTTAGCAATCTTGCTCATTTCCATAATTCTATCTGGCTTTGTGTTCCAAAATTTGTTCGTTTTTTGAAAAAATTGTATTCAATTTTACTATGATTTAAAGCTCAGATGGTTGGAAAGTATTTCATGGTGAACAACTTAATTTCACTTGGGGTTAAGATCTTTTAACAGAGCCAAACTATAAGTAAAAAATACCAAAAATTTTTTGAGAAAACGTATAATATACTGAAGCTTCAGTCATGTTTTTCCAGTATAGAAAATGATACTAAAAGATAAACTGGATTCAAGAAGTGACATTTTGACAACTCACCAGCATCACTTTGCTTGATGAACTTATAATTAAATGTGATAATGTTATTGGTTGACTTTTTCAAGCTAGTTAAATGTTTGTTTACATTAGTTATGTTCATTCAGAGAATAGTCAAATTCTTAAATCAATTTTTATATTTTCAAGTCCATATAAAGTATGGCCCACTGCAATTTACCAACATGTGTAGATATAATATATTTTTTCTTTCCCTTCTTTTTTTTCATGCTTAATTGTTTATCATTAAATCAAGTTTCCTTTATAATCATAGGCAATCAACAACTGGTCGCCACTTCTCTCTTGTGCCATTGTTTCTAGTTTTCCCAAAATGTGTGTCATCTGTCAGATGTCAGCCTGCAGATATCTTCTTGAAAGCTTATCGGCCTTTTTCTGATTTGATTAAGGCAAAACAAATGATGTTACTGATTGGTTTTGCAAATTGTGATCAACCTGTCTCTATTAATGCTTGTAGCTTCTTGTTTTTTTGTGTCACAGATCAGTGATTCTGCTGAAGTCCGTAGATTTTTGCATGTGCAGATGGAAGTAATCCTGGCAGTTGTTTTTGTTTTCTAAATTTTAAAGCCGTGTATAAAAGTTGTTTCCTTACCACTGTTGAAAAGCAGAAGACTCCGAAAAATTTTTTGGCTTAGATATGATGGGTTTTAAAAGAAAACTTTTATCAATACTAGGAAACGCGTTTTTCTTATCAAATTTTTGTATTTTATACTTTTCATTTAACTGATTGAGCCATGCTACTTGGAGAAGTAGCAAAATCCTGACAGAGCCGAACATATAGAAAAATAAGAAAACAAGCTTAACTTACCATGTCTAAAATAAACATTGAAAACATCCTTGGAAATCAGAGCATCCACAATTATTTCTTTCAAAAAAACACTTTCTTCGGAGAATTTTTGAAGCATGCTCAACATCAGACTTTCTAAACTATCTACAAAAATTATGAAAAAATGTTACCCCATATTTTTGACATCTTTCATAAAAAATTTTTGTTAAAATTATGTTTCAAAAAATATTTTAAAATTTTTATGTATGCATAAAAGTGGTGAATAAGGGACAACTTTCTGTGAGTTAGACACGTATTATAAATGAAGAATATAAAATGCCGTCATACCACCACGTTCTATTCTAACTTTTTTATATGCTTACTGGACACAAAAGCTAAGAATATTTTGCAAATGGATCATAATAATTTGAGAGTTCATTTTTGCACCGATTTATTCATTTGAATCTTAGTCACCTTCAGAATTACTGAGTTCTAATCATCAAGTATATGTACCTAGTATATTCAATTGAAATCTTCTATATACCGTGACCGAAGTATAAGATTGATTAATGCGTAATAAATTGAAAAATTTTGCAAATTGTTTTTATAACTTTTTTAACGTTCCCATTGAAGAGTCTTATTTAAATGTTCTCCTAAAGGGAAAAGTTTCAGGGAAACATGATAGCAAAAATCTTAATAACAACTTTTTTTGAACTTTTATTTTTTTATAAAAATTAAAACAAAACTTCATTGTTGTAAAAAAAAATAATTCGCCAAGGTTCTAAACTGTTATCATGAAAGAGAACTGATAAAATCTGGAATTTCAAAGCAATTTGCTAGCATTTTTTCGTTTGGTGTTGAAAAGTATTTTGCAAAAGGTTAATTTCAAACTGAGTAATAATGCCAAATACACAATTAATGAGACAGAATAGCAAGCATGTACTTTACTGCTAAAAAAATTTCAAGTAGTCTCTGTTTTTTTTAAACTACTAAGCTAAGCTCTAAAAGTTACTCTGGGATATTCATTCACATGAGCTCAATACACTGAAGAAATTTTTAAAAATAAAATTTTGTTATATAAATTTCATACATCAAATTTTTAACAAATCATTTTAACCAGTTTTTATGTAGGATGCTTGTTTGTTAAAATATCGATATAACTTTTCCGTCCAGCCTGGAATTTTATTTCTACATAAAACTGCAGGACTATTACAATACTCCAGCATCAACATTAAAATTGAATAACAATCAATTGATTGAGCGAATAGTCGGGGTAAGGTTTATATACTAAATCATACAAAAAATATTTAAAATGGTATGGAATACCGGTAGGAGGAGGTTCTTCTTTTGGGATTCCTGTTATCATGATCAAGGTCTTAATGGTGAAAGTGAGCAGAGAAGCTTCAGCATAATTCAAAAGATATTTCTCTGGCTCCAATCGGGGTTCAAAAGCAACTGGGCAAAATCTTCAAAAAATACATTTTTATTATTAGAATTAAAAGTTTTCAAAAGTTGTACGTTAATTATATAAGGTTTGGAAGTATATATTATGAATGCGGCATGAAAACTATAGTTTTTGACATCGTTAAACTTTAGCCAACGCTATTGAGGATAAGCCATTTGAAATTGAGGTGTTTTTGCTATTTTGAGAATTTATTTGAAACCTCGTAAAAACGAAGTAAAATATTTTAAAATTAGTTGTTTAAAATATCTTAAGATGTTTCTAGAACATTAAAGATGCTTTTTGTCTTTGAAACTAATAACCCACAAACACACCCCAAAGGATTACAGAGTTCCTCATCACCACAATCACATTTACCTCCACCGTTAATGTTGATGAAAAAGAAATAGTCGTGTCCTGCAATATCAATGGGTTTAAAGCTGAATATTTTTACTTTTGAAATTTAGTTAAAGAGAAATGCAGTTCTACTTCTCAAAGTACTCAAAATAGAAGAATATAAGAACCTTGGTGTTTGTGCGGTTCGAAGCACGCCTCACACAGGGCCATCGTAGGGACTCTAGCACAAGTGTTGCACCTGTAAGCAACGGAATCTTGTCTCCATATGGTCGTACAGATTTTAGAAGCGCCATATCTTCTCACTAAAAATCGAAAATTACAAAATAAAAATTATGGTAAATGTTTGGAATGAATTCAAACATTCAGCAAGGAATTTTCTATAACTCTTGCCACCAGCGATCAAGTTTTGCACTTGCCACATATCATCCCTGGTTGGGAGTTGGTCGGGTTTGGAAAATCTGATGATGGTGTCAAGTACCGGCATAATCACTTCTGAGAAAGTCTCTGCCATCCTATGTTTTCAATTCAAATGCCGAATAAAGTTTTTAGAAATTTTTCTCGATATGCGTCACAGTTTGAAATTTATTTCAAATGTTTTCTACGTCGTAAACGTTAAAAGTAAAAACATGTCCCAAAAATCTAACTAAAAAAAATGTTTTTCAAATTAATTGGATTCATAAGAACTAAAATTACTTGATAAATAGTTGACGACGACAAAGAGTAAAGCATTTTAGACTGTATGCTTTTATATTTCATGTTAAAAACTAATCTTAAGCCTTGAGCTGTTTTGCATTTAGCCGAAAAAAGCAATATCTCAACTTTTGAACCAACGAGTTGGAAAAGAACTGATCTACGCTGAGGACATAGATTTCGTAACTGAGAAGCTCCCAGGTATATTGTAAACATAAAAACAAATAGCAAAACACAACCTCAAAGTCGATTCTCAACAAAACAGAAACAATTGTCTTAACATCTATCAACCTTGATTATAACAAAAAAACTAGGAAAATAACTATCAATGGATAAAGAAATTTTTCACAGAAAATTTTTGACTCTAGTTGCCATGAACGAACTGTGGATGCTGTAGCACAAAATTAGTCAAAACAAAAAACTGAGAATGTTCAACGCGTATATTTTTCCCATATTGCTCTACAATTGTGGAATGTGATCATTGACTAAAACAGGTGAGAACAAGCTGGACGCATTCCACAGACGCCTTCTTCGGAGGATCATGACCATTTTTGGTTTAAAAAAAATCACGATGTATCATTTTACAAAACAAGCCAAAAAAACTCAACACAACAATAAGAAACAGAAGACTCACTTTACTAGGACACATGCTAAGACTCCAGACTCGCCTACGCAAACATCAATGGATGCATACTTCCACGCTCCAACCAAACCAACCCGAAGCTGACCAAAAAACCCTCAAACCCCTCAAAACCAAATTAAATAACTTGGAAGGTTTCCATAAAATAAGAGCAACGGATAAAACTTATTAGCAATGAAAAATGTTTTTATTTTCATTTTTTCACAAAATGTCTACATTTTTGACAAAAATTAATGTTTTCAACTTGTAGATGATGATGAAGACAAGCTGGAATTTTAATTTGAACTTTTGGCTTGACTTCGCGAACGAAAGTTTTATGAAAGAGAGTTCCCACGTTTAGTGCAAACGCTTTCGTAGCTGACTCAGCCAATGCGAGTTGGACAGGCACGGCCACAGCGACTGCAGTCAAAGGTTACGTCAGGTACGACTGCTATGGCTTCAGAATTTTTCTTTTTGCGGTGTTTTTCTCACAAGTTAATTTTACGAGAATCCTCAAAAAAGAAGGCAGTCTGGTAGATGACGTGGTGACAGATCGGCAGCCAGAGTAGATCACTGGCTATGGTCAGTGTGGCAAGTATTGAGGGACTTTTTCAAGAAGTTTTCTTTACGCCTTTTTGCCACTCTTCTGTCCCAGTGGCCAGTAGGAAGCTTATTTTACTATTTCTAAGTTGAGATATAATTACACAATTTAACCGCCGATGACCCATGTGCAGTAGCCTAACTCATTAGATATAAGGGTCAGTCTTTGAGGAGTTTTCAAGTTTTTGGTTGAAATTTTAGTTTTTTTTATCAGACTCAGTACCAACAATAAATCGATGATCAGTTTTAATCTCACTTATTTGTTCACGAGAAATATTAGAATAATTTTTCCATTAAAACAAAAAATAAATTATTAAAAAACTTAAAAATTAAAAGAAATAATATGCACAGCAATCAGTGAGGCAGATGGATGCTACTGAAATGCTGCATGATGCCATCAAAATCTATGCCTCTTTCATCTTCTTCTCTATTGAAAATTATGACTATTAATAATTGTACTAATTCTAAATGAAATAAAATATTGGATGTAAATAAAACAATGAAAAATATAATAAGAATTGAAATGCTAATCATATTGTTTTAGTTCTGCATAACTTGACAGTTTAAAATTAACAACAGACATGGATGGGCGGATGGGGGGCAATGTGGGCACACATTGTAGGCGATGTTTGAGAGTGTGGAAGGCTTGCGACTGCGGTAGCAACATCAGCAATGCATACAAGCACCTCAGCAGATGCCCATCCTCATGAGCCTCTAACAACTGCAACCTTAAAACTAACATCAACACTAGTTAACATCTTCACAATATAACATTTATAACAATGAAAAATTAATTTAAATGATTTAATGATATTAACAAGAGAAGATTGGAGATTCAATTAACTGCACCAACTGATCTATTTCCTCCAGCATATTCACCGTTACATCCATGTCCCCTCTGTAAAGGGAGAACGATTATTTTTATCATAAATGAGAAATGATGACAAACTTGAATCCAAATCAATCAAATCCTTTTTATAGCTCGTTTTCCTTTACCAAAGGTTGGGCTTTTTGGAAGTTCTATCTCAAAGTCGGCCTTTCCATTCAGAGCGATCGAGTGGATCCGCACAAACCATGTCTAGCTTTCTTTCATCATTCATTATGAGCTCATTTCAAGTCTTTTTGGGTTTACCAGGCTTCTTGCAAGTATCTAAATCCAACTTTCGCACTTGAGAAATCCAACCCACGCCACGCTCTACATGTCCAAACCACCTCATCCTGCTTGTACGAAGAACCACCTCAACATCCAGAATGCCAAATTTTGAAAGGAGTGAGTGAGAGCAAACGTTATCATTCGTTTTGATGTTGCACATCCAGCGAATCAAGGCAAGGTCATTTCGTCTAAAGCGGTTCAATGTGGAAACTGTTACGGGCCATGTTTCAGCAGCATGTAACATAGCGCTTTTGACACAGGTTGAATAGGCACGGCCTCTGGTCAATAATGATAAATGACGATTAGCAAGGAGTGGAAGAAGTTGGCGAAATTTAGCCCAGGCACACTTACAACGTGTTATTGAAGCAAGCTCACATTCACCACCTGCAGATAACATATCCCCAAGATAGCAGAACTCTGGGACAACTTCCAGTTTTTCATCACCAATCATGACTTCCTTCACTAATCTTCCATCAACAGGCCGTGCTGTACCAAGGCAACAAGCGCATCGGAAGTTAAGATCCGAAGTTAGAGAGCCTTTTATGTCGCTGCATTTCTTGTGTACCCATTGCCTGCAGCCTCCATACTGAATAGCATTTCTACCCACACCTGCTTGGCATACACCACAAGGATACTTCCCAGATTTTCTCAACACATCAAGTTTCGAACCAAAAACCATTAGCTTTGTCTTACCCATATTTACCCTCAACCCCTTTTTCTCCATCTCCGATCTCCATGTTCTCAACTTCACTAATAGTGGACTGAGCACTTACCATTAAGTCGTCAGCATACAAGATCTCCCAAGGGCAACCCGTTACGTAACTCCATAGATAAAGCTTCCAGCACAATAACAAAAAGTAATGGACTAAGAACAGAACCTTGATGGACACCTACCCGAACATCAAACGAGTTGCTATACTCATCACCAACTCTCACCCTACTTCTCACTTCCTTGTACAATTCTCACAAGCCATTCATCAATTTTCAATTTACGCATACTCCACCAAATCACTTCTTGTGGCACTCTGTCAAAGGCTTTCTCCAAACCAATGAATGCCTAGTAGAGGGGCTTACCAGCAACCAGATGCTTTTCCTGTATCTGACGAAGGATAAATATGGCATCAGTTGTACCCCGACCTTGCATAAAGCCACATTGCATATCATTAATCACCACTCTCTGTCTAATAAAACCTTCCACTACACGCTCCAAAACCTTCATAACCTGATCAATTAACTTCAAACCCTTATAGTTAGACCTGTTTAAGACATCACGTTTACCCTTATATACACTATGTGGCTTTCCTGCCACTCAGACGGTATACGGTTCTCAAAGATGATGTCTTCAATGAGATCTCGAATTATACTAACATCACTTGAACTTGCGGCTTTGAGCATCTCGGCAATAATACCTGAAGGACCCGCTGCTTTCCCAAGGCTCATCTTATTAATGGCCTTTCTAACTATTGCTGTAGTGATAAGTTCGCTGGGACCTTCCACGGGATAGACTTCGGACAAACCACCTGGATTCCATGAAAACTTCACATTGAGAAGGTGCATCTAATGTTCTTTCCATGCTTCTTTTTTGGAATCAACATCCAGGGACATTTGGCCATTATTATTTCTCACCGGTTTATCTCCAATGACGTCCTGGTTCTCTCGCCGCATTTGCTTAGCCAGTCGATATATCTCAACAGATCTGGGATTGATTTTTTTGAACGCAATCTTCTCAGCATCAGTTTTGGCTAGGTGTACAGCAAGGTTGGATGCACGTTTAGACGCCTGATAAGCATCTCTGTCTCCTCCTGCTTTCCATACTTTGAAACATTTGCGTTTGTGGGACACAGCTTGCTGCACCTTGTCATTCTTCAACCAAGTCTGCCTCTTCCAGGTATGTTTTGCAGAGACTCCACAAACCTGTTTTGTAGCATTAATCAAATAGTTTTTCAGGTACTTCCAACGCTCATCCAAAGTTTTACCAGTTTCATTTCCTTGGATTGATGCATTGAAGCAATTACAAAATTCAATTTGATTTCCAAAGTCTCTTAGTTTCCAGACTTTTGTACGAGGAACAAACCTTCTTTTGGGGTGAGCATGAGTGCAAACCTTGAAGTCACCAACCACCAGTCTATGCTGTGTTGCACACTCCTCCCCAACAATGACTTTAACATTAGATACCATTTTTCTAAAACTTCTCTTATACAATATGTAGTCAATTTGGGTTTTACAATCTCCTGACTGGTATGTAACCAGATGTTCAAATTTCTTCTGGAACCAGGAGTTACCAACAACCAGCTCATTGGCAACAGCAAATTCCAGCAGTTTTTCACCTTCATGGTTTCTTTTTCTCAAAGCCTGTCCACCATGCACATCTTCAAAAGCAGTAGAGTGTGATCCTATATGGCCATTCCAGTCTCCACTTATGATTAGCTGTTCCGAAGAGGAAACTCTAGATATGGTGGATTGAAGCGCATAATAGAATTGATCTTTTACACTCTCACTAAGGTTAGCTTGAGGTGCATAAACACTCACAAAAACAAACACAACTGATCCAAACACCATTCGAATGAGAACGATTCTATCTGAGACTCTAATCACTTCAAACACTTTCCTCCACCACTTCTCAGCCAGTAGAATTCCTACACCACAAGTGCCCTAATCATTCCCACAACCAAAATACTTATATCGAGAGTCTCTGCCTGTAATAACTTTAAGGTTGGTCTTCCAATGAGTCTCTTGTAAACAACACAGATCGACTCTCCTCCTCGACATGGTTTCCACCACTTCAGAAGCCTTACCTCTCATCGAACCAACATTTAAAGATCCGACTCAAAAAGAACTTTCATTAACTTTGTGGCAATTTTTCTTGAAGGATGCCCTTCCTTTCGACCACTCTTTTTCAGAGTTTTCTTTTTTCTGGCTGGACCTGCAATTATTTTTGAAACTCTTACTGTAGTTATTGATATTTTTATTTAACCTATTAATATTATATATATTACTCCTAATGTTTAAATAAAAAACGGCGTTTCACTTGACGCGAGGGAGAATTAGTATCTTGGGATAAACTTAACAAAAAATCTCTAGAGTATGATATTTTTTTACGTAAAAAGTATTTCGAAATAAATATAAGTTAATTAAATAAATAATACAGTTTTTAAAATATCGCTAACGTATAAACTCACGATCAAAAAAAAAAAATTTCAAAAACGATAAATGAAATTAAAATGTTGCCAATTAATTTCTAAACATACATGATCTTCATAATGCAGAAGGCCTGTTTATAGTTTTGTGTGAGAAGACACAGTGAAATACTGGAAACAACGTTGTAGGCCCATGGGTACACCAAGCACAAGAACAACTCCTTAGTGCCGTCTGAATGCTTGGGTTGCACATGGCTGTCAAGTGATGTACATAACAACATACTACAAACTTTTTTTTTGAGATTTTTCAGCTCGATCCTGAGCTTGGAAGTCTCTGAGGAGGTGAGAAGGATCCTATTGAGAACTCTCACTAGATTTGACACAAACTCAAACTCAACATCGTTCACTGATAAAGGCTGTTTGGAGGAGTGTGTTTTTTTGTTGACTGAAAGGAGTTGAGTGGAGAGCACCTGGGACACACACATGAACACCTCTCTGGGATCCACTTTAGTGCAAAACTGCCTGATAATATATCCTTCAAACTACATCTAGCATGCAGTGAGAATATAGTGAGAATAAAGAGATTGGAGACCAAAAATATGAACTTAGTAAGTAATAATTTTTTGAAAATGAAGAATAAAATTTTTTTCAAAATTAATAATTTAATTAAAAAATGAAAGTAGATAGTTACAATTAAACCTAGAACCAAATAAGATACCTGATGATGAAAGAGCCCTTTGAATTGACAATATTTTTGTGTTGTTTAAAATGACTGAGAAGGTTATCAATGAAGAAGACAAAGTATGAATTGAGAGATGAAGTTGGGTGCATAGATAAAGACTGTATGCTGTTGATGGATGCACCTGCTTTTGTTAGTGTATCCTCACTTCAATAACTTGTCATAATATGGTTTATTAGTGTGGTTACAATAATTTGGTTATGTGGGTAGTATTATTATGATGAAATCACCTGCTGCATCATTGTTGTTGTTGTTGCCTCCTGAAGGACAAGAGGGCACAAATACTGGCATGCTAGGGTTTGTGCAGATTTCTGATACCAGTTCCAATGTCACTGTTACTACCTGTGAATTTGAAGATGTTAGTTTTATTGTGGGTAATTGGAGTGATGAAGTGAGGTGGTGGGTTGAGGTGGTGTGTTGAAATGATGTGTTGATATGGTTGTCAATGTGATGTGTTGATGTGGTTATCGATGTGATGTGTTGATTTGGTTGTCGATGTGATGTGTTGATGTGGTTGTTGATGTGGTGTTAAACGGCATGCTAGAGGTTTTAGGATCGGTTTTGTATATAGCTTGCTTCTCATAAAATCTTTTATTCTAAATATTTATATTGTGAGTATAAGAAATGTGTGCGTTTTTAATACTTTAAAATATGCACAAAGATATGCAGCGTAAGGAATTGAAACGAACCTCATCAGACGGGTCAGATAGGCACAAGAGCATGTGAGGCAGAAGTGTTTCGTAATGTACGTGCATCTGTATTTATGCATGTGAAAATCATAGCTTCGTAGTTGTACTAATTATTTTACACAAAACCAAAAATGGGCGTAACTGAAAAATTGAAGAATATTCGAGTATTTAATTGGAAATAAATGATCACCACAAGTCACTACACCAACCTTATTAGGCAGGCACACGAAGAGACAAATGAACCACTGCAGGGCATAGGGCCTGGTGCGATATGATGAATGCTCTATGTGGTGGCATAGGTTCTTTACCAGGGAACATATAATCTCACAGCTGCTTTCAAGCATGGTGGATTAAGGGGGATGTAAAATATTATGTAGGTGTTATTAGGATATAAGTAGATAAATTCCAATGAAGAAATAATTATTAAATTCAAATAATTATGAAAGTATAAAAAGAGTGATGAACTGAACTCGAATCTGGTGTTGTTTTCTTCTTCTGTTGTTCAAGGTGGTGTTTAATTATCTTAATAATTATAATAAGATCAACACAAATCAACACCCCAATTAGAATGCTTAATATGTTAAGAACCAGTAAACTCACAATATTCATATGAAATCTATCAACCCTACTAATTATATTTAATCACACAATGCTAAGTATTGATTATATCGCTCATCTAATAATGATGATGATGATGATGATGATGATGATGACGATGATGTCTCACTAGAGGCTTGTTTGATTGTTTGCAAAAGGTGGTTGTTCAATCTTATGGCCACTTCACGCACGTCTGTACGTGATATTAATAACCAGTTTATTGTTATAATATACAAAAATCAATAATCACGAGACCAAAGATTGAAAAGAATCAAAATTAATCTGAAAAAGACAAAAATTTTATTTTAACTTATTAACAATATAAAAAAAAACAAAAATAAAATTAATAAATAATTTAAAAAAATAATTAAAATAAAGAATAATAATTTTTAAAAAACAATTAAAATAAAAAAATAATAATAAGTCAAATAAATAATAATTAAAAAAGAATAATGAAAATAAAGACTAAAAACATCATCATCATCATAATAACAATACAAATAAATACGTACCCTGGGAGAGGTGGGAGTTCTTGTTGTTAGGAGGAAGACAAGGAAGGATGGAAGTGAGAATGGTCGGTAAGAAAAGGATGATGTTGTTGAATGATAGACACGTGATTTCCATCAACCATGATAATGAGGTCAGTTGGATCGTCTGATCTGTGGTTCGTGGTCTAAGTACGTCAAGTTATCATGGTTGGGATAAAAAAACGAGTATTAAATAAATTCACGTAAAAAAGTGAATAAAATTTTGAACTTTTGAAATGGGTGGAAAAAATATGCAATTATAAATACAATAACCAGCTCATGCTAGCATAAAAACGGACGTAAAACGACGATGATGATTGTTGTTGAGGGATGAGTGAAAGCGAGTTAGTGTAGTAGGGGTTGGAGTTGTAAAATGTTTGAGAGGTCTGACATCGATTTCCGTGTTATCCCATATCATTAGTCAGTTTAGGGCTTAATGCCATTGTGTCGGGAGGAGGTGGTTCAGCGGGTGGCCGATGTATACGAGGACATTTGTAGATGGCGTGCTCAGCGGTCTGATCACCTAGGCCACATTTCCGACAAATGGTATCAACTGCTTTGTTGATTTTTGCCAACCAATATTTGCATTCCGAATGGTGACCAGATCGAAGGCGGCCTAACGTCATTTGATCTCTTCTTCTCAGTTGGCCTTCTTCTTTTCTGTTGACCTTAGATCATTTATCACCATGGATGCGCTGAGTTAGTTCATGCGACGCCGGCCCGCCCCTCATTGCTCTGCGTATCATCGCTTTGGCTGTGGTGTAGTGATGGTCAACGTCTTTTTGGTCAGCGTCAACCCCCTTCTTCGCCTAAGCATCTGCTAGCTCGTTGCCAATGATGCCAAAGTGGCCCGGACACAACGTAAAGGTCACCTGGCAGCTGAGTGCCGTCAGCGTTGAGTGTTTTGAGGAAGGTGTGTTCGTCAGATGATGAATAAGGATGAAACAATTGAATACTAACGATACGATTTCTGAGGCAGCTTAGGTGCCTTTATTTTTGCAATTTTCGAGAAATAACGATAAAATTATATAATAGTAATCGATATAATTTGAAAATACAAAACCGTTTGATTGGGCGTGTGTGTTGAGGATGTTGACGATGGGGGTGGTGTTGATAGTGGTGGAGGTCTTGACATCCTCAAGCAAATTGCCCAGGCATGTGCAACACCTGTTTTTGGTGGCATTGTTGTGGTGTTCAACTGCAACACTATCCAAAGAAATAAAACTATATATAAAAAACATGAACTTTAATAATCAAAAAAACTATGATCTAAACAGTGCATGGTGACAAACATCTTGACGATGTCATGGGAAGGATCGAGCAGAACAAGTAGAAGTCCATCTAGGAAGTCAGGGATGTGTGGAGTCAAGTCTGTGTCTGGCAGTTGTTGAAGGGTGGAAATCTGGGTGGTTGTGTGTGAGCACCTTTGTAATTCAAATACATTATAAACTTTTAGCGTCAATATGCTTCCGTAACGATGTGTTTAAATGTTGAGAGCAACTCTTCCAACCCTTTTCATTGAAGTCGCCTTTTGGCTTAAGACTTACAGCTTCAGGGTTTTTCTCCGTTTGATGGGTCTAGGTCCTTTCAAGTGTCTAGAATATTTCATTGTTAAAGCAATTCTCTAATAACAAAAACAATCACGAAATCTAGAAAACAATTTTTCTCACTTTTCTTTAGAAGGGTTTGATATTTTAAACAACTATTTGAACTATTTAGGATGTATGCATCTATTTTTTTTTTATTTGATTGCCTTTTTCTCGCAACGACTCATTATTTAACTTTATTTTACGACTTGTTCTCTTTAGTAAAGTTGAATCAATTTCGACCGCGTCAGTATAAAAAAATGATCAAATGAATTTTTGAAACTACCAGCATATCCCATGCAACATTTCAACAAAAGTGGAACTAAAGATTATAAAAACTGACCCATGACACGACAAATTCCTTTCCAAATGAGTTGGTGGTATGTAGGCATGCCCTGAGTAGTGGGATCATTGTGGACACGTCAAAGTTGCTCTCTTCTGCTACTATTTCCTATGTAGTTGATAGATAGATAGATAGATAGATAGATAGATAGATAGATAGATAGATAGATAGATAAATAGATAGATAGATAGATAGATAGATAGATAGATAGATAGATAGATAAATAGATAGATAGATAGATAGATATATGCACCTTCATAAGCCGATCTAACAATTTGCACCCATCTCTCACATTCTGATCAGCATCACATGACAGCTTCATATTGTGAATTTAATATTTTCAAAATTATTATCATTAGTAGTGATATCATTTTTGAAAGTCATAGACAGAAACCTTAGATAGAGAGTCAAAAATCTCAATGAAGTATGTCAAGGACACCCCTCGCACCACCTTCACTATGTTGAACAAACATTCACAAGCACAATAACGCACCTGTTGGTAATATTAAAAAAAATTCTATAATCAGTATTCTGTTCTTAAAACTATCTCATTCTCATTACTATTATAACTTTTATTATTGAATTCTGATAATATTATTGTAATAGTTCTCTCATTTTTGACATAGTATAGCCTAAAACAATATTAAAGAAAACAAAGTACTCTTTTAGAGACATAAAGTGTATCTTTTTATCCAATAGTTTTTTGTTTGAATTTTCAAAAATGATATAGTAAATTTTTATGATAAGGTTTAGCTTATTGAAAATTATAGTTTATAAACAAATTGTATCTGTAACTTTTCAAAGACATCTTATGTATGCTAAAGTTTTATGATAAAGCCTTACTTATCGAAAATAATAGTTTCTATTTAAAAAAATGTATGAATTTTCAATTGATGTTTCTAAAGTTAAATTTTATCAATAAAAATCATCATTTTCAAAGGTTCAAACAAAAAAATTATTTATTTAACTGAAACTCCTAGGCTTTTCAAGTTCACTTGATATATTAAGATTTCCTTTTTTCACCCATGCCTCATATTTTATTCTTTTGTTATTGATATTTCATTATTATTAATTAATAGTATATTTTTATGAATATTTAAAAATTATTATTATTATTATTGGGAACCTTAGAGTCAACGTCATAAAAGCATGGAGTGATGGGTTTGAGAAGACTTCTGAGATGCACAGACGATTCCTGTCAACATGGAACATAGATGAGAATGCATGGTTGAAAGTACACATACATAATACTATCACCCTATATACACATACCTTTCCAAGAGCAATACAAAAAGCAGCTAGCCCAATAAGACCACCTTTCTTGCTACTTGCATTGTTGCAACTTGTCAAGTCACTCAAAACAACCAATAATGTAGCCAACTGATCCTTGTCATTGGCTTTCTTGTACTCTCTAACCAATCTTATGAAAATCAAATTATGATGTTACTACTGGAATTATGTTGTTATTGATATGATTATATTACATACTTTATATATTTCAAACAAAAAGTACTATTTTATTAATTATGAGTTATCATCTCAATTAATACAAACTTTTCAACTTCGAGGGCTCCAACCTTCCTTTTTTCGTACAACTTGTCAGTCAAAGATCGCACACAAGCGGCACTCAAAGGGGCGTACTCCATCACAAAACTATAATCCTTATAATTATTCAAATTTTATACGAAATAAATAAATACTCATCAACTACTTTTTATTTTTTCATAAAGTCAAACCAGCTAAATTAAACCCTGATGTACGTCAACTTTGGCAAGATCAGTTTAAATTGTTTTTAAAAGTAATTTGATTCACAAAAAGAGCTGTAGTGATTTGCATTAAATTTAATTTAAAAATAAAAACTTTAAAATATATTTTATTGTTTTTTTAATACAAATTTTATAAGAAAACAACTTTGAAATAATCTTAAATTTTTATATCATTTTTTTAAAATAAAATTTTGATTACTTTTTTCTCATAAAGTATTTAAATTATATTATAAAATTGAACATAAAAAAAATATTCCGATATTTTACAATTATTACACAAATCAAACTAACAAAACTGAATTTTGTTATTCTTTGTTTGTTACTGCAAAGTTTACTTTTAAACATATAAATAAAATTCTCGTTTTGATAATAATTTAAAATGAGTTTGAATCCCAGAAAGAGAAAAAGAAGTTTTGGTAGTTCCATCGATTTAAGCACATATAGAGACCAACATTTCAAGGTTTTTCGCCGTTTTTTCACGTTTACTTAACAATATAATATGAAAATATTTTTTAAAATATGCAGGGAAATATAACAGAACAAGAGAAAAAACTTCTCAAAAGCACAACTTTATATGTAGGCAATCTGAATTTTCAGACAACAGAAGAACAGTTGTACGAGTTGTTCTCGTACACTGGGGAAGTCCGTAGAGTTATAATGGGTCTAAATAAAGTAAAAAAAACACCTTGTGGTTTTTGTTTTGTAGAATATTACTGGAGAGACGATGCAGAAAAAGCCATGAGGTACATCAATGGTACCAGGTTGGATGATCGAATCTTGAGAACCGACTGGGATGCGGGATTTGCGGAAGGTCGACAGTTTGGGAGGGGAAGGTCGGGTGGTCAAGTGAGAGATGAATACCGACAAGATTATGACTCAGGTAGAGGAGGTTATGGTATGGCAGTGATACAAAAATCCAAGGATAAAGAATCTTGATATTTTGACGAAATTTTTTCATTTAAATTTATTATTTTTCATTCAAATAAAAATCATTTTTTTTTGTTAATATAAATGGATGAAAAATGCAATGCTTCTAAAACTGTCACTATGTGCTTTCCTATTTAATATAAATGTATATTTGGCACTGTTTCAAGATTGTAGATTGTAGGTGATTTTGAAGATTGTTCTAAATGTTTCCCAAAAAATTAATTATTTATACTCTGGCGATGTCAATTGTGGTTAATAATCTGCATTATTTAATCTGATAAAGATATATTCGTAGTAAAAAAGGTTTGAAAAGCAGAAAAGGATCTTTACGGCGACTCATCAAGGAAGGCTTTGAAAAATTAAACCAACATTATTTGCAAGAGAGCATTACTTAAAAGAAAACCAATGAGGTCTTTTAACATCCTTACAAGGCTGAAGTAATTATATTTAATAAAACTACAACTAAACTTTCCAATCTTCACTCGATAGCTAGATTATAGAATTTTAAAAAATATTATATTTTGAAAACTGATTTTGTCTTTTTCTTAATTTACTTCAGTAAAAAATAAATGAAATTAAATTGACAACTTTTCTAATTTAAAAGAAAAGGATTTCAATTAAAGTTATTAGAATAATTGAGACAATAAAAGAAATTTTAAACAACTAAAATTTTGAAAAAAGTGTCATCAAAAATAGAATACATCTATAAGAAGTTTTTGAAAAAGGTTTGTGTGATTCGGGGTCGTTGGTGAAAAACGAAGTGCCAACAAACTATGTTTTAGTCTCAAAGAGGAAAGAAAGTTTGAGACTAGAAAAAATATTTGAATCAAAAACTTTTATTTACTGAATAATAATACGAAGCTTTTCGTAAGTTGAACTCACATTATCAAGTATACAAACTAGTTCAGTTAATCATAATATGAGTATGTCTACGGATAACAAGCAATATGCAAATAATCTTATGGTGGAATAAGACTTTTGAAGTATTCAAGGTCACTTTTTCACGATTTTCGATAACGGAAAAAATGAATGATGGGGCTAAAAAAAAGATAATGATGTAGGCTACGAAAATCAAAGTTTGAATTTGAAGAATAGGGCTTAGAAAAATGTTTATTTGTTCAAGTCTATGAAATATGGCAGAAACTCTATATTTTTGATGAAGTACAATAGCCTGAAACTAAAAGTAAAAACAACAGACACAAATTATTTATTAAATGACACGAAGCTTTTCGTAAGCTAGCCTTACGAAAAGTTTCAGGCCATTTAATAAATACTTTGCGTTTCTCGTCCTTGCTTCTATATTTTTGCTTTTTTAGCATCTTTTATTAGAGTGGTAATAAGATAGTTAGCAAAATGTTAGAAAGATTCATGCAATATTCGAGTACATTGGATCAAAACATATTTTTCAAAAGTGAAAAGACAATATCTAAATGTTTTGATTGAAAATTATAACCTTAGTAATGATTGAAAAATAAAGTTTAGTTGATCGTGTCTCTGCAGCCATTTCGAGTATGTGCAAAGCGGTTGTTAGAGTGCAAAAAAGAGTTAATGTCAAAATTGACAAGTTTGTAAGACTCTCAAAGAAAAGAAATTCCAGGCGAAAGTTGTTAAGAGTTGTTGAGAAGAAAAAGTTCAGAAGAACTTGAATAATAAAAAAATTTTGAGTAAGTACGAAAAACTTTACAATCTTTAGAGTAACATAAAAACATGAAAGTAATTATACAATCAAAGTCAGTGAACGTAAGGTAAAAAAGCTGAGTGAAGGAAAAACTGGAAGCATGTAAAAGTAGGTGCATAGAAAGATTTTTTGTAATTTAAAACTAAATTTTTCACTAAACTAGTATCAATGTATTACAGTTTCAAAAAATTTTAGATTTAGTGATATATAATTGAAAAGTTAAGCGCTTGAACTTATCAACTAGATAGATAAATCAGCCAGCATATTGCATACGTGGTATAGTTAATATAGAGATTTTATAAGCCGCTTAATATACATATGATCATTATTTCTATCATAAGTATCGACGTAAGATATAATCACTAAACGACCATCCTCGTTCTTTCTCGTATATTAAATTGCTGGATATGTCTGTAAAAGTTGTTACAAATGCCTTACCCACATTCAATACAAGCTCGCTTATGCGAGGCACCGTCAAGCAGGTTGGGTTTTAATATTGTTAAATCATCACTTTTTAATCTGCCGTCGCATATGGCCAAGCTTTAACGTTTGTCTTCCATTTCATGGCGTTTATCTGAAACTAAGACGAAGTCGATAAACGTTTTTTGATATTATATTATAAAAAATCACGTGTTTTTTTAGAGAGATGTAGAACTTCAATCATCTTATGTGCTTTTTATGAAAAATTGTACATATATTCTCAGCGAAATAAAGATTTTATTTTTTTTATAAAACTTCAAACATCAACTAGCACTGGTTTTTTCATTTTCACCTTACTAAGTATAACCATTGAAACGTAAGTAGACCATTAAAAGACTATCTTACAAGATCATACAAGAATTCATTGATACCTGTTTTTGATTGATATTCAAAATGGCAGGTGTTGTCAGGGGACACCCTGGTGGTTCGAGGGGTTCCAAAAGGAGGTCCTCCACCAGAGAGAACTATAGGTTTCAGTGGACTCACAGCGCCCAAGCTTGCTCGACGACCCACAGACTCCTCAGCTGAAAACCTTGAAAAGGATGAGGTTTAGCATTAAATTATGATGGAATATGGATTAGTTTGTTTAAAGAGACATCATTTATTAATGATTGATATGATAAGAACCGTAGTCAAAATAACCCACTTTACAGCCATATGCCTGGGAGGCTCGAGAGTTTTTGAGAAAGAAGTTGGTGGGAAAAGAAGTAGTTTTTGTGCTTGATGGAAAAACTGTTGGAAATAAGAAAGAGTATGGACAGGTCTATCTTGGAAAAGGTATTTTTGTATAGTGTTTAAAAGAATGAAGAGTTTTTTCAATTTTATTAACTTGATTTCATTAATGGTGCAATAGATGTGACAGGGGAAAACATTGGCGAGAGTCTGGTTTCAGAGGGCCTTGTGGACGTTCGCAGAACTGGTGTCCGAATTGAGTATACATATTCTTTACTGAATTATTGTTCAATGGAAATGATATTTTTATCAAAACAATTCAACTTATTAACTGAACAACATGAAGCTTTTTGTAAGTTCAACTCACATTACCGCTTGAAAATGTAAGTTCAACTTACAAAAACCTTTGTATTGTTCAGTTAATAACAGTGATTGATTTAAATTGATCCCATAGAATGCTAATTTAGTTATCAATAAGCTTATAAAAGTTATGAACATTTATAATGGCTGTTATGTAAATTATTATTTTTACACTGGAATTCTTTACCTCAACGTCATTTATTAATTTTCATTCACACAAAAGAATCAATAGTTTTGAGACATAACTAATTGAGTATGAATGCACCCACACTACAATTCTTATCAACCTAAAATAACTACCAACGATTTATAAGATAAAAATAACTTTTACCCACTAATCACTACTACAGTGAGCAGCATAGCAAGTTGTTGCAGTTGGAAGAGGCAGCCATAAGTAGTAAGAAGGGAAAGTGGAGTGATGAGGCAGGGGAACATGTAAGGAATATCAAATGGACCCTTGATAACCCTCGCCAGTTTGCTGATGCTCACAAGAATAAAGAGATTGATGGTGGGTGGGTAAGGTGGTAGTGGGATGAGTGCATAAGGTGATGTTAATGATCCATGGTTTAAATTAATTGTGCTTCTATCAGTTATGATACTTAAATATCAATCACTTGTACCTACCTCAGCTGTGGTGGAGCATGTGAGAGATGGGTGCACATTGAGGGCATTTCTGCTGCCTTCCTTCCAATATGTCACCATCATGCTCACTGGCATCAGGGTGGGTTGTGTGATTCTGATACTTTTCAATTTCATATAATGTCCAACTCATACTAGCATGAAAACAGACGTAAATGATGAAGATTATGATAATGACAATGATATTTGTAATAGATGTAAAAACACCCACCTGAACATCACTTTTTTGCAGACTCCCATGTTCAAGGTTGAAGAAGGCAAGACTATTCCTGAGCCATTTGCTGAGGAAGTCAAGTAATAGATCTGTCTATATGTGTTACTAATTATCCTTCCATTTATCTGTAAACCTCTATATCTATTCACCATTGTTCATTTTGCTATCTATATGTTTCTCGGGCACTCAGGTACTTCACAGAGGTGAGGTTGCTGCAAAGGGATGTGAAGGTGGTAGTTGAGGGAGTTTCTAACCAGAATCTCTTAGCTACAATCAAGCACCCTGTATGTTTGTATATTAATATTATTGGATGATGATGGCTAAAGTAATATGGCTATATATGTTTTACTGAGTGTGTATATGTTTTTAAAATATTTTTCTGAAACATCCCTTCCCAGAGTGGCAATATCACAGAGTTGTTATTGTTGGAAGGTTTTGCACACTGTACAGACTGGAGTATGAAGAATGTCTCTCAAGGAATTGATAAACTGAGGGCTGCTGAGAAGTACATTCATTTGATTGTCTATATCATTATATCTGTGTGCATGTAATTTTCATACCATATTTTAAATGCATATTCTAGACGAGCGAAAGAGAAGAAGTTGAGATTATGGAAGGATTATGTGGCATCGAGTGTGGCAGTAGAAATCAAGGAGAAAAAGTTGTCAGGGAAGGTGGTTGAGGTGGTTAATGGAGATGCATTGATGGTGAGATTGAACTCTGGAGTTCTCCAAAAAATCTTTATTTCTTCCATCAGACCTCCCAGGTTTGTGCTAGTGTTATGATAATAATCAACTAATAAAAACATTGAGTTTTTATTGGTTAAACCATTTATGTGAAAATTTCTAGCCATAAACTGCATGACTTTTTTTTGTTGACATGAAATTGAAAATTTATAATTAACCAGTGATGTGTAAATAATTTCTAGAGGTTATATTAAACAAACACAAATACATACAGACTGCAAGACACAGGTGCAGAAGGGGAGAAGAAAACAGACCATAAGACCCGACCTCGACCTCTGTATGACATCCCCTACATGTTTGAGGCCAGGGAGTTTCTCAGGAAGAAGTTGATTGGCAAGAAGGTGTGTGAGTAATAGTTTTGTGTGTGGTGGCAAGAGAAAATTTCATTATCGTTTAATGTCTTTATAATTCCATTTTCATGGGGCTAGACGTTGACTATTTTCATTTGAGGTTATAATAAATTGTAAAATCTTAAAATAATTAATAATCAAAACAAACATGATGGATATAGGTGAACTTGGAAGTAGACTATATCCAGCCAAAATCTGCAGACTTCTCTGAAAAAATGTGCTGTACTGTCCTCTTCTCCGGAATGTATGTTTGAATTGTTTGTGTGATGCACAGTAAACAACCATTGAATGTTTCATCATACATAAAAATTGACATCATCATCATTCTGTTTATAGTTCATTTTATTCAACAGAGGCATTAAATCAATTGTCACATCACAAAAGACTTCCACAACACTTAAACCATAAAATATCTAACACCACATCACATCTAAACCTCATCATCACATCAATCTCACAGCAACATGGGAGAGGCTCTGGTGAACAAAGGATTGGCTACAGTGGTTCGATACAGACAGAATGATGACCAACGTGCAAGTTGTTATGATGAGTTGTTGAAGGCAGAAGACAGAGCAAAGAACAAGGGGGTAGGAGTGCACTCGAAGAAGGATCCCCCTGTTGTGAGAGTCGCTGATCTCTCTGGGGTGAGAGGCTTATGCACTTTTTTTAGTGTTTTTCCATGGTGTTCGTGCATTTGTTTCATACTGGTATATTAAGTGATTTTTTAAATCTTGATAATAATAGCTTTAAATTTGATCAAATATTTCACAGGACTTATCAAAGGCCAAACATTTTCTATCTTTTCTGCAGAGAGCAGGTTGTTTAGAATTTTTCATTTCTATAAGACTAAATAAAACATAACATGAATATTTATATAAACGAATCACCATATATATTTCATCAAAATTATTTACCACCACACAAACGGTACACACAGGGCGTTGTGAGGCCTTGGTGGAGTTTGTGGCATCAGGGTCAAGATTCAGACTCTACATTCCTAAGGAGACTTGCCTCATCACCTTCTTATTAGCTGGTTTGTAGGGGTTTTATTGTAGGCGTTTCTATATTAAAACAAAGTATTTTTTAAAACTTATGATTGTATAGCCAAAGCCTCTCTTTCATTAATTGATGCTTAACCATGTAACACAGCCACATACGAACGCAAACAGGGATAGAATGTCCTAAAGGTTCAAGACCAGGCAACTCTCCCTCCAACACCATCCCTGCTGAACCATTCGGGAATGATGCTTACAACTTTGTGAAGGATATGGTGCTCCAAAGAGAGGTTTTACACTTTTTTTAGTGTATATATATATTCATACACAATGCTTGATAAAAGAAAATGGGCTATAAGTTGGACTTGATTGATTGACACCCCTTCCTACCCAGGTGACAGTAGAGGTGGATGGGATGGACAAAGGAGGAAATTTCACAGGGTGGTGCTTCGTTGATGGACTCAACCTTTCTGCTGCTCTTGTAGAGGAGGTATCCATTATGCCTACTATAAGTATGATATGACCAATATACTTATTACCTCGCTTGTCTTGGATGATGATGATGATGTTATTATTGACGACCTGCAGGGCCTGGCAAAAGTGCACTTTACAGCAGAAAGGACTTCCCATTACAAAGCATTGCAAGCTGTCGAAAGCAAGGCCCGCTCCAAAAAGCTTAATGTACTATGGAATTGTTGTTTCTAGTATTACTGCTATTATAATCTATACCATTATTTTATTCTGATATTTGCAAAAGACTGACTGAGTATGAATTTGTTTTATTGTTTTTAGTTATGGTCATTGGAGTCAAACCACAAAGCTGAAGTTGAAGAAGTTGTTGTTGTCACTGAAAGAAAGGTTCATAAAAAACGTATTAATAGCAATATATCATGATTTAATTCGTTTTATATTGTTATCTATATCATTATTGAATGTTATATTGTTGAAATCAGGTGAACTACAAGAAAGTGGTCGTTTCAGAAGTGACTTCTGACTTGCACTTCTATGCTCAACACGTTGATTCTGGTGTGTTTATTTAGTTACTAAAATGAATACAATGTATTATAAGTTTATCGATGCATGAAGCTTTTCAAATAGCATTATACCTGATGATGGTTTCAGAGCAAATTGAAAAGCTTCATAAATTACTAAAGCATGGTAAATTATCTTGATCATAGGCTAATTCTTTCATTTATTTGTCTGCTGTATTAAAAATCTATATCGTTTTGTGTGTATGTTATTTCAGCTATCAATGGCCCCAAATTGGGGTCTCAGTAGCGCAATTGCTGTTTCGTAGAGTGCTAATTCTTGTGTACCAAAACATTAACAAGTTTTTCCGTGTTTGAATCGAAATTTACAAATGTAAGGATGACACATTGGTTGGCAATTCTCACAGGACCTGGCCTGGACGACCTGATGTCCAGGTTGAGGCTGGAGTTTTCACAAAAGCCTCCATTGGCGGCTTCTTACACCCCCAAGAAGGGAGAGTTGTGTGCTGCCAAGTTTGTTGATGGTCTCTGGTACCGGGCTGTTGTTGAAAAAGTTTTCACCAACCATAAAGCTTCTGTGTTATACATCGACTTTGGAAATGTAAGTTTGTCTAGCATGTTGTGCTTGTTAATATTTATCATTGGGGTATAAATCAAGCTATTTCAGTAATTTCGCTAATTTTTCATGATAAGGCTAAACTTATCAAAAATTATAGATATTTATTTTGCTCAATAAATTTACTAAACTTCTTCCATAATTCGACGTAAAAAATTGTTAAATCAAGCTAGTATTTCACTCAACATCAACCAAATAACAGAGAGAAACCCTAGAGATGGTTAGACTAGCCAGTCTACCTGCTTCATTCCAGCAACTGCCCCCTCAAGCCCATCTTTATGCTCTGGCATGTGTCTCTCTGCCTAAGGACCCTGATGATGTCTTAACAGCAGTGAGAGCTTTCCAAGATGAAGTCAATGGCAGACAATTTCTACTCAATGTAGAATATAAGGTGAGTGCATGATTGATGTATTGATGAACAGATGATAGAAGTATTAAAAAGATAAGTGATTGGATGAATAAATGATAAATGCCTTATGGTAACAGACAGGAGGGTTGGACAACGTGAGTCTGGTGAGTGCAGATGGCCAAGTGGATGTAGCTCAGGTGCTCATTGGAGATGGTCTGTTGCTGTGTGAGGCGAGAAGGGAAAAGCACTTGAAAGGCATTGTGGACAAGTTGAAACAGGCAGAGGAAGAGGCTAAAAAAGAGAGGATCAACTTGTGGAAGTATGGCGACTTCACTGGAGACGCTGTTTGAGGGCTCTACAGGGTATCTTCATTTATCTATGCATTCACTGACCCGCCTACATTGTTATGTACCCACCCCAGGTCAACCACGGAAGCATCTTCAATTATGTTCATCGTATTTAAAAATTATTGTTTCTTAATCATCACTTATTTTATTTTTTGTTTTCACCACACATCAACATCATATGTTCATATCTCCACAACATTTTCATAATGATTCGTCCTTCAATGATAGTAGGGATTACAAAGTGAGAATAGCACTTGCAACATTGCACGGAATATCATCACCAACATTATTTTTATAATGACATCGAGATATTCAGAAGGAATGAATGTTTCTGCATATTTAAACTGTGTGATATTTCATTATTAGCCATCATATTATTAATTCCTATCTTTAGAATTATTTATTTTGTTATTAAATTTTTAAAAAATATGTTGAATAGTATTATGTATTGACTAAGGTGATGAATTTCAAGTCATATCATCATCGACATGGTTATCTTTCAAAAATTTTACTCCATACGGTTCTGTACTTTTATCCGTTTTAATTATTACAGTAGAAATGTGCGATAGATATTAGTGATGGTGTGTCGATAAGTGCCTCAGACCACGTTCATTTGATTACCATTTCAGATTATATTTCATTTGACATTTCACCACTACTCCACGCATTTCAGATCAAATAAACTATTTAATTCGCCAACATTCATAGCTTTGTAAGACTGATACTTGATTGTCAGGAGCACAGAACATCGACTCATAAGAGCAAAGAATGCATTTGAAAGAGCCTATTTTATTTTTAAAAACGCCCAAAAGCAATTGAGATAGGTTTAATTTGAACATTAAAGTTAGTGGTTGCAAGAGATTGCAAAGCCATCGTTAAAACCACAAGTTTTCAACATTAATTCCATGTGGCTTGGGTATGCAATGTCAGTCGATCACGTCCCCGTATATATTTCGTTTGACCCCTGTGTGTTGAGGCAATTACCACATGAATAACTCGAAAATGATCATAAATCAATTAAGTGGAAATTAATTACTGAAGTCAATATTTTCATTTTATTATGTGCAAAGCTTTTTTATCATTGTTTCATTCTGCCGTAATTGAAAATGTTACACGGTTGAAGAAAAGCTTGTTACTTTTTAATAAAATAAAAAATTCAATGTTCAGTGATTGAGATAGGGTGAGATTTATAAGAAAGATGGAATAATGAATTAATCAGTAATAAACTCACTAGTGTTGCTTTTGGCCTCATTCTTCTGTAAATCATGTGCCTCAAACGATGATGATGGTGGTTGTTGAAGAGTGTAGTTGGGTGGTTGTTCAGCATGTGAGTTAGGTGGTTGTTGGAGAGGTAATTTGGAAGGATTACTCTTTCGTTGATATTGTTGTCTGTGCTGTTCTCTCAAGTCATCATATACACCGGACTCGGAAGAGGGTTGTTGCGGAGGTCGATCCCAAGAAGGGGTTGGTCCTTGTAGGTTCAATGTTATAACTACTGACCAATAACTATGGGTTGGCTAACAATTAGAGATTTAGCTAGGTTTTGTTCAGATTTGTAGACTGATTTCGCATAGCTATAAATGCCCAAGTATGAACAAACCAGACTATTCCTCGAAAACTATTGTACAACCACTGCACAAACTCAAAAAAATGAAATGTAATTATTGTGATCAAACGCATGGTCCCCTCATAAAGAAAATGAAAAACCAAAATGACCGGAAGGCTGGAGGGATTATTATCTTGATCAAAGATAATCATTCATACCTTTTCGGACATCTTATGTATGTTTTTTATAGCAATTAAACTTTAAAAACATCAATTGAGTATTCATACATTTATTTAAAAGAAAAGCTATAATTTTCGATAAGCATAGCCTTATCATGCTAATGTTTTATGATAAGGCTATACTTATCGAAAATCAGTTTTTATTTTAAATAAATGTATGAATACTCAATTGATGTTTTTTAAAGTTTAATCATTAATACCATAAATTTGATTCTCTATGATTAATAATAACTTTCAATCTCAAATACAATTATTAAATTTTTCTGTTTTTAAAACTATATAATAACAATGAATTTCATAATAACTTCATACTAAAGTTTTGAGATAATCATCGTCATCGTTTTGCGTCCGTTTCCATGCTAGCATGGGTTGGACGGGATCTCATAATGGCTTTTCGCCACAATCTACGGTCTTGGGCAAGTTTAGGATTGAGTTTCATTCTACTGAAATCGTTGCTCATTAATTGGGACCGTTTTTCTTTGTCTATTTGCTGGGTTTTCAGCATCCATCCTCATTACATGTCCTAAACATCTCAGTTTATTTTTGCGTAGTGATAAAGTTTCAAATATTCAAAATTAGTTTTTAAAAACAAAATGCAATTAAATAAATTTTTGACGAATAAAACTAAAAATTATAAGTTTTACTTATCGAAAAATTTAGCTTTTTTTTTAATAAACGAAATTTTCTTCATAAGTTAAAATTAAACGTACGGAAGACTAAATGAATATTTATGTTTGGCTCGAAAAATTATAATGGAAGACACAGAATAATGCCCTTCAGGGATAGAGGATAGTTATTATGCTTGGAAAAACAGTATTGAAAGCAAGGGACTTTGAGTGAACATGAAAACAATAATGGTTATGGTCAGAGCTCTATACCAAGGTTGTGGAGTGTTTCAAAGGCGATGGAGTCAGCTCTATACTTTGCAATCTATGTAACCACTGGGTTCACAAACGCTGTAGTGGCCTAAAAAGCAAATTGGCTTCTGCCATAAACTTCAAATGTAAGGTGTGTTCAGATCCTCAAGTTAGTGATGTTGATTGTAAAGCCGTTGAACTTGATGGTAATAAATATGAAGTGGTTAACAAATTCTGTTATCTATGTGATATGATTAGTGCAGAAGATGAAGCAGAAGATAGTACTGTTGCCCGTGTAAGATCTGGTGGGAAGGGTTTTAGGGTACTGTATACCTGTCGGGTCATTTCACTTAAAACAAAAGGGCGTTTATATCCTGCTTGTGTCAGAAATGTTATAGTTTATGGTAGTGAGAACTGGCCTCTTTAGAAGGAAGATATCACTAGAATTTCTAAAGCTGATAAGATGATGATCAGGTGGATGTGCAATGAAGGCTTAAATGATGGTACAAATAAACTGAGGTGATTTGGTATGTAACGAGAATGGATGCTGGAAACCCAGCAAGTGTCTAAAAAAACTTCGAGGTAGAAGGTAAGAGTGAAAAATGTAGATAAAAAACACATGATCCCAATTAGTAGGCAGAATGAAACTCAAACCTGAACTAGTCAAAGACCGTAGAGCGTAGAGAAGAGTCATTTTGAGTCCCCGCCCAAACCATGCTAACTTGATTACGGACTCAACGATGATGATGAACCTATTGACGCATACAGAATATAAGATTTGCCAATAAGAAGCTTCATGTCCCCCTCGTTGGAAAACAACTTTAAGGGGAAGACCAGAGCTTTTACAAGACTTTGTTTTACGTTTTTGTGAATTCAAAAAAAGTTTTTGCTTTGAAAAAGTCATATGATGAGTTTAAAAAAACTGCAAGTCCTAGAAAAGATAACTTGCGTCTTCAGATAAATGTACAAAAAACACTAGAATTACGTGTCCATCGATGGCATTTGTAGCAAACCATTTGAAGTTATTGTGGATGTTCAGCAAGACTCTGTTCCAAACTCTTCAATGTTGTGGAGTCAAATATTAAGAAGAAGGTTGGGTTGTGACAGTTAATGGAGCTGATCTATAAAAACAAAATTATTCAATAGCGGAAATCAAAGAAATACTAAAAATATTGACAAAGATGTTGGAAAAATTTTACCTCAAAGAGAAAATGAACAAATAAAAAACATGAAATTCGCTTTTGGGAAAAAAAAACTCATGTACCGTCTGACCAAATTAAGGAAACGGCTTTATATGGTTTGTAGCCACAACGTAGTTCCCAATTTCATTAAATGTATTACCTGTAAAGGTCGAACAACCTTGTAGCAAGTTAAAACAACTAATCATAAAACATTCTTCGAATTGAAAAAAAGCCAGAGTCTTACTTTAAGAGAGACTATAAAACCGCTAAACCATGATAAGGGTGTAAAATAATAAAATTAGCAATATAAAACAATGGAAAGCAGTGATGATGGTTAATAAACACCAACTATCAGCGTAGAGTTCTGAGTCAACCACATGATCACTTCTTCTGTAATAATGACATCTCATTAAATCATACACTGAAAGTAAACACAGGTATGGAAGCATTCATACAAGCACGCAAATAGGCACTTACATGAAGGGCACAGGAAATCATAAAAGATATAAATACAAACATCATGGCACAAAAAAGCATGAGACACCAGCCTTTGAGACTGCCTGATGAGGTCTGCCATGGGAGAGTTATTCAAAGCAAGGATGCGTTGTCTGCACTCTGCCTGGAATGAGAACTTACCCAGCAAGTACCCCAAGAACCAGGCCCCTGATGGGTGTGTGAGATGGCAACAGATTTGAATGCTTATTGGAAAAAATGAAAATTCAAGAAAGTTTTTAATTTAAATAAGTTTTCGTTGTATTAAAAAATAGATGAATACCATGATTTGAAATTTTAATTTACTCCAGGTATACTAAGAGTAACCAAACTCACTTCAATTTAAGTGTATCAAAAAAAAAAGAAATTTTGCTAAATTTTTTTTTGAAAACCAGTTTTTTCCAAATAAAATTTAACTGTTTCATAAATGATGTTTATTCCATTAAACCTTTATTCTTGTTTTGGAACAACCTTTCCAAAATTAAATTCTTTCAATACATCTCTCCTTGCACCTCTTTTTATGTCCAAGACATCTTTTTACAATGCCTTAACTATTTCTTTAAGAACCAAACTATCTAATGAAAAATTTGAAACCCATCTCAAAACTTCACTCTTTAGATTGATAAATCATAAAGATTTCAAATATTTTTGAAGCTTAGTTTCTCCCATGGCTTTTGATAGAAATAATGCTGACTTTGTCTGCACAAGTTTTTTCAACACTTTTATGTGGGTTTATATAGCTTAGCTGGTAGTTCATTAAAGTAATTATCTGAAATTACTGGGTTCAAAAATTAGCACCTGTTCCACAGTGTGTTTTTGCTACATTAAATTTGTAGCAAGCACTTTGATCTATAAGGGAAAGGGCTTTATAAATACTGCATTACATTACATTTATTAAAATCCACTATAATAAATTTCTTCTTTTTGAAAATTTTACAAAATTTGAATTCCTTTCCATGTCCAAAAACACCATAAAAGCATTTTGACGAACCAAGGCACTTGAGTTTGGAACCATACACTGGGTGAGGTCTAAGCACTCCTTAGAAATGTAAAGTCAATATAGTTATATCTATTATTGTAATGAACAAAGATAAGACAAGTCCAACCTCTAGTGACAAGCACATGAGTGACTCCTACCAAAGTGACTCCCAAAGGAAGGCCTGATGTGATGTTTCAGATCGAAATTAAATACAATTTAGTTTTACTTTGTTTAAAATACACATACACCGGTAGTAGAAACTGTCTCTATTGCAGCCTTTCAAAACTTTAAGCTCCTCTGCTGTTAACTTTTCTCCTGTCTGTACAAACATACCAATTTTTGTTAAATATGTATGATGGAAACAAAAAAAACTTCAAAAAAAAACGAATAAAGGTAACCCGCTGCTGTACCAGTTCTTTGTTTCCATCCATCTATTTTAAAGGTTGATCGATGTTTACAAAGATCTTATACATGAAAGTTGAATTTACATTTCCAAAACATTATATTTTAATTATTAATTAAAATTATAGTTTATTGTCCAAATTACTTTTTTTTTCCAAAAAAATTTTAAACACGAATTAATTTCAAAAAGCAGCGAACAACAAAAAAAATGTATTACAACAATCTTCTTCAGCCAAAGTAAATACTGCAAATTATTTGAATACAAAAGGTGATTTTATTAAATACAAAGCTTTTCGTTAACAAAATAACATTTTCAAGTACTTGATAATGTTACTTTGTTAACGAAAGCCTTTTACTTAATAAAATTACCTTTTGTATTCAAATAACTTGCAGTAATGTATTATAAATTTGTTAAGCCACTTCATTTTTACATTGTTACATAAACTTTCATTTAGTACTGCTTTCATTTGCTTTAACACTCTTGGAGGTAATTTGAAAGATTCTTCTACATTGATAAATAGGTTTTTGCCTCTAACTACATCATACGTTGTGCTATCAGAATTGAAAATGATACACCAGTGCATATAACAGAGAAAATAAACTAATAACATGTGAATTTAGCAAGAAGTGCACGCAAAAGAACAATAATAGGTATATAAAAAAAATGAAAAGTTACATGTTGCATTTTATTGTAACAAGAATAATTAGAAATTGGAAAGACAGATAATTAATGGCGTTTGAGACTGGTTTGAAAAACTCCTTTTTAAAAAAATATAGCAAAAGAGCTTCAACTAAATGAGCTGGCAGATTGTTCAGAACAAGAGTAGTTCTTGTTATGAAAGAGTATTTGAATATGTCTGTTGGCGTTGATTTCGATAGAAAACGTTGCTTATGTTGAGAACTTGGGGAAATTTTGGATTTTTTGGAGTAAATATCTGGATTATGATCAACTTTTTGGAGCAGTATTTCATAAAATAAAATTAGTTATTATTTTTGTCTTCTTGATTCCAAAGAATCCCAATTTAGTTTGTTTAATATACCAGAAACACTACTTTTTTTTTCATAGGTATTGGTTACAAATCGTGCAGCTCTTCTTTGTACCATTTCAATGTTTTTGAGCTGATTGATCTGGTAGGGATTCCATAAACTGCATCAGTATTCTAAATGGGGCCTCATCAATGTATGATAAGCAATTGTTTTAGTTTTTTCGTTTGTTTTGGTCAAATTTTTTTTCAGTAATCCCAGTACACTGTTTGCTTTTTGATTTTATTATTTATTTTTTCTATTTAATTGAAAATAAACACTTAAATGTTTGCAACTGGATTCGTTTACAAAAACTACCTCTCCCACTGAGTAAGAATGAGTGAATGACATTTTGTTTCAAACTAAACGCTTTCAATTTTCTTTATTCTTCAAATAAAAATTTTCTCAGACAATAAAAACAATCTTTTCAGTTTGAAATATAAATAAAAAAGACACACTCTTCTACTCAAGTATTTGGTTTTGGAGTCTGTACTTTGGGCAATGCGGTGTTTTTTCATTATCTTAAGACTCTAAATCAAAGCTAATTAAGCGTTTCAATGCTTTTCAGATTAGAGCGTTTTTAAAGTTTTTATATTTTTTAGCGATACTAATTTTCAATAGTTTGTTGATAAGATTCTTCTCATTTGAAAGACCGGCCAGGGAGATAAGACCTTAAACAAGCTTAGACAAAACGAACTTTAATTATAAAACAAATGCAAAAAGGAGTGTTTGAAAACTACATGAAAATTTTCATAATGAGTCTAGAAGGGCACAAGGAGTTAAAATGTTGACATCTAGCTTAATAATGGGAAATGAAGGTTATCCATGTAGGGTTCTGAGATGAATGCAAACAAAAGGAAAAGTATAACTGATTTATAATGGAAACATTGACCCACCAAAGAAGTTTTGATTCGGTTTCATAACATGAATCTGAAATTCAAAACTAGCGAATACCAACAATGCAGGAGAAGTTTACATAAAGAGGTTGGGATATCGTTCATCAAGCTGACATCTTCTATAAACATTACTTTCTAATACCACTTTTATACATAGTGTATACTTTTAAAAAATAATAGGAATTTTATTCGCTTTATCATCAGGAACCAACAAATATAGAAGAAGTATGTGCAAAAAAAATTCGAGAGTTAACTAAAGTTGTTATATGAATAACAAATGAAATGCCCAAATTCAAATCTAAACAACTTATACTACATTTTCTTTATTTTAATAAAAAAGGCGTGATACCATTTGTGAACCTCTTTGCCGATCATAAAGCCCAAATAAATAATGAACTAACATGAATACCAAAGTAATTCTCAATATTAAAGCACAGTATTAAACTACTACTAGTATTAATTAAGGACTTATATTTATGGCTGGTTTGCTTCTGTTGATCGTATACAATAAGTACTAGAAGGTGGTTAAACCTGATAGTAATAAAATGATTCTCGTGTCGTTCTAATGAATTATTTACTTGAGTATATTTGAATTTGCACTACCTATTCATGAATTTACAGATTTGAAACTTACATTAAGCTGAGGATGATATAGAAATAAAAAATTATGAGTGGGTGCGCCCTGGATTTTTGAATTTTTAATAAACATATATGTCAAAGTTTAACCTATGAAGTTTTGAAATACTTTGCTGAACTTATAGAGTACAAAATTATTAACTTAGATATCATAAAATATTATGATATAAAATTGAGAATGCTTCTGTTAACTAAAAGCCACATAAATCTTTGGTTTCATCGTTCCTCATTGCTTGCAGCCTGCGGTTCTTATAACAGATGTAACTAATAAAGACCACACCAGTTTGTTTCCCAAATGTAATAAGTATTGAAAAGTGATATTGGTTTTTATTGTTAGTTATTTATTATTTATTACGTTGGTTTTAAAAATGATTATATAAAATATGATTAAATCATATTATATTAT
Source organism: Pterobdella sp. o SKG-2022 (assembly GCA_964035795.1). Lineage (NCBI taxonomy): Eukaryota > Metazoa > Annelida > Clitellata > Hirudinida > Piscicolidae > Pterobdella > Pterobdella occidentalis. Next base: position 5,627,253 of record OZ038321.1, read on the forward strand.
ATCATATAAGATTATATAATACAATATTATATAATTTCACAGAAAAAGATCATTTTTTTCTATTGTTAGGATAAACGAGCCACACAACAATGGAAATTAATGTTTTTATTGTTGGAACTGACTGGCGTCATATTATGCAGAAATTATGATTATGCAAACTGTAAATTAATTAAAAAATTTTTATGCAAACTTCAAAGTTATGGGTTATTATGCAATGGTAGTTTAGGTGAATCACGTCTATGTTGTCACAAAAGCTTTCAGATTAAACGTTTTTTATTTTCCCACTGTGGAACGATGAAAGTTATGTTTCAAATTCATTTAACTTTAGTTTATTTACATTAATAGAATTCACTTGTTGAGTCATCTATGTTGTTTGAGATTTAAAACACTTCAGTCAAATTGGAACTTTGAAAACCATTGTTGAAGTTGTATTGCTTGAACAACAAGATCTGACGGCACAGCTTATGGAGGTTAAAATGATGTAACAACATCAAGAAAAATAATTTCATGATAAAATGAGATGAAACTAAACTAATGAACAAATAATGAAAGAAGCAAAGTTATTTAGAGTATGAAAACGTGAAACCAAGACGAGAGAAAATCAAAAACAATCTTTATAATTATTTAAATTCAATCTTATGATTAAAAATGAATTTAGTGGAAAATAAATAAAATTTCAATAAAAGCCGATAGAATTCCTGTTTGTTATTAGGTTTCAGTTCTGTTTTTGAAATCGAATTGAT